>JABAJV010008841.1:0-15220 GCA_018854895.1 Tricholoma furcatifolium | reverse complement strand
AGACATTGCCCAAGAGACAAAAGATATGTGTCAGGAGAAAAAGATACAAAAGAGAAACCTCCCGTTTTACTGATGCACCTATGAAGGAATGTCTCGTTCGACATTGTACTAGCCTGGCGAAAAGTTCTCTCGCGTACTTGTAGACGTGTTTGCGGGGTTTGGCGGCGGGTGGCAGTTTGTTCGCGTGTGCGAAGCCGCCAGCACTCCAAGCCTTGGGAACTTGACACAAGTTGCCAAGGGGACTTCACGACAAATCGAGTCTATGCCAGGTAGAACAGCATGATTTCCATGTGCTCTGGCCCACTGATATTATGCTATGTTTTATTATCTCACGACCGTTACCCTTAGCCCATTCCCTGAAGACTGATTCTCTTGGCAAGCTGCCAACCAATGTCACTAAATGCTACGTACAGAGACTCCTCTGCTCTTCGCGCCTCCGTGTTCGATGTCTGTTTGCAGCTTGGAGCCCTCGACGAGAACAGCCTAGTTGCAGATTGGATGTTCAATAATTCTTCCGAATCTGCTAGCAGCGGCGAAAACACATCCACTCGCCAAGCTCCAAGTCGCCCCACAAGATTTACAGAGACGTTTTCTCCCATCGAAGTTACTCATGACCCACCACGCCGACGATTTCTACCATTTTCCCTCAAGGCAGTGACATTCCCTACACATTTCTGTCGTAAGTCGAAAACAAACCCGAAGGCCGATAACGGACCTAGGCGCCGACTTTGCAAGCCCAAAAAGTTTGAAAACGTCACTGGGTCAGGCTGCGGGTCGTTGACACTTCGTCAAGGAATGAAGTTCACAGACACTTCTGGCAACTCTGAACGGACAACTAATGTACAGCGGCGGTCGTCGCTGCGCACGCCACCCGTCAGACCTTCGACCCTTTACGACGATGGCCGCGTTTCCACACACCCTCAGAGCCTTTCCCAACTCAAACTGCCCAGTCGTACTGTTTCACACTTGAGACACGTCGATCCGAAATCCACAGCCGTTCAGCTATCCCTTTCGACACACCTATATACTCTCAGTTTGCCAACCCAGATAGATTCGATCAGCGGCGTATTCTCGGAGAGGACCACGATGACACAGAATGGGAGGAGGTGGAAGTCCCTGATTCACCACTCCATCGTCTCTTTAACAAAGGCATGAACCCTGTCTCGCCCATTAAACAGCGAAAATCGAGGCTTGAGTCAACCGCACCATGAACGACGACGATGATAATGGGGTCATCGTACACGATGGCAGCCACAGCACGTTTACCTTGGCAGTTATCCGCGTTGTCTTCCGCCGTCTATCGCGACAGGCACGGCTAAGTAGTTCCAATGGTCTCTTATAGTATCTCGACGTTATCAAAATTATCAGTAAAGCGCAACTCAACCCCTCCGTACTCAACGCCTAGCAGGCAAACCAGTAGCGAGGTAAAGCATGTTCGAAATCTTTCTAGCTCGCTTCCACAAATCACCTACCATCCTTTTGTTAGCGAGTCCCTTCACACAAAGTACATATACCGCTGCCATCAATCTCGTGTACAGGCTCAACGATCTGGTAGCTAGGTCAGATCGGGCACTCAGGAGAACATGGATGATTCGTAACACACCCAGAAGGCAATCATAGTTTAATCTCTCATTTAAGGCCAAGTTTCCTAGAGTAAGGGGCTCCGATGGTTATAGAACTTATGACTTATGTTTTGACCTCGATATCTCCAGATGTTAGTGATTCAGGTATAGTTTACGCCTCCTGGAACGGTCAGATCCTCCCTTCTCTCCGTGCTCGTATCCTCGACGCCATGGACACTATCATATCTACGGGGGTTAGACGAAATTTCAGTGGCATATTGGATTTGGATGCTCCGTATCAACTGAAATCTGTGTGTCGTAACGACATCAGTCTTTCGTCTGTCCCCTGGATTTCTACAACAGTCTGAGGCATCGCACTTGAACGCGTGATTGAGCGATTGTGGCCAAATATACACACTATACAGAAGTTTTCAGTACGTTTTCATCATGCGATAGATAGGGAGGAAGGAGGGTGTGAACAGCCGAGTCCCACCCAACATTGCCATAGTTGCGTAACTACACATGCAGGGCGGACACCCTTGTGGCATTATCGGTGTAATGAGATAGATCACATCACTTTCTACCCTTGGGCTTTATCCTTATCTTTCTCGTGCTTCCGCAATCCCAGCTCAAAGCCGCCTATCAGCTTGACATTGATACAAACAGCGGCTGGATTCCCAATGCATAGGGCGGAGGCGATTTCACAGGGGCATCGGCTGTTTTGACCCCGTCTTTATGAGTTGGCATTGTTCGTGCTCGCCCTGGTTAGCAGATACGATACGAGAGGCTCGCTGTCTGCGCATGAAGTCTTCGAGTTCGTGATTGCTCCGTTGTGGTGTGGCAAACTTTCACATTGCCGAATCCTCGGGAGTATTCGTACAAGGACCATGTCAAGTAGCTGGTTATAGAACAGCCAAATCGTACATAGCACGGAAATTTGCTAAGTGAATATATATTTCCTACGACGAAGTTGAGGTGGGAAGGGCGCGGGATACTGAAGTGATTATATCATGTACATAGGACGCAGGATATGACACAGGAAACAAGATAGCAACCAAAACCTATAGAAGAACATGATGCATTCAAGGCAGCCCTGCAACATTACGCTCCCAGTGTTTTTTTGCGACCGTCTTAAATGCACGTAAATACTTGAAAGCAAGTTGTCGATATTCTATATTTTCCATGCCAGCTCCGTCGGGCAGCGCGAGATTTTCTGTTGCAACTGCACATCGCAGAACCGTGGTTGAGTCTTGGGGACGAGTGCCAGTCGATAAAGCGTTGCTCAGCTTCGTGCTGACTGGCACAAGGTAAAAGGTTGGCCGGGTCCCTGTCATGATGATGCAAGGCATCATAATACTATCCAGCCTTGGGACGTCTTTTAAACGCGGCTGCGCGCCAGCCTGGGCAACAGAGCGCCTTTGCTTGTTCCAACTAAGCGCCGCTATAGCATTCCCAATAACTTGAAGCTCTGCATTCGTCCCATCTGGCCCGAAGTTGTGGATAATCTGCATAAGGACACTCTCATAACTGTGGAGGAGACAAACGTCCGATTTTTCCTGAACAGATTGTCCGCCGACGTCAAGTTTGGTGAAACGATCCCTAGTTAGAATCGTATGACGCTCATCAAAGTGCAATAGCTGCAAAGTCTCCACTATAAAGTGGTCTACCTCGCTCTTTTCCTCGGGGTGAGTTCCTCGATACAAGTAGTCAAGGTATGACGCAGCCTGGGGCGAGGTGGTAGGCTGGGAAAGCGTCGAAACCAAGTCACTAACGCTATCGACTGTAGATCTGAGTATGACAGGATCGATGTCTTCGAGAGAGACATTTGAAACATCGAGGAAGTTGTCATCTTGAAAAGTGATTTTGTACTTCATGAGATGTTCTTGAGTCCAGTCATGACTCCCCGTACCGGGTGTCAACTCGGGGAAACTAACTGAATCAGACATGAATCTGTACTTGTATTGTCAGAAAGCTTCAAAGGATGACAGGGAGCTTACAGAGAAAAAATGGCAATAAGAAAAAATGTTGCGAGGTTGTAAGTTTGCAAGTTGCAGATGAAGAGCTAAGTTCAAGTTGATTAAATAATAAACCTCAAATCAGGCGAGGACGGATGATCGACGGGGGATAGCAATCAATGTGTATCAGATCTATAAATAGATTCACGTGAGTTGACCAAACATCGGACCGTCGGACATTGCCAAGACGGCTGTGTCTGCCGGCTGTGTCTGTGGATCATATTCGGTGAAAAAATTGCCGACGGCAGCCATGAGATAAGATAAGGTTTACAGTGCCAGAGGAGTGCGTCAGAGGAAAATCTCTAAGTACTTGCATTCATGGCACCTCTTCTATCTCTATTGTCAGACAATCCTAGTCTGGAAAACCTTCAATATCCATTATTCAATAGCTTCATCAGGCTTTGCTGTATATCAAAGCCACTCATTGAAGCTACTCACTCTGATCTATCCTCACCTCCTGATGCGCTACCTTCTGAGTTGTATCAGACACTTTCAGTGGCACTACAGCTCTCATTTTCTGGTGTACACACTCTCTGGAGGTCTTTATCCATGATTATATGGAGCCATCCACCTGTTGTACCATCGTCAGAGGAGATATCCATGTTTAATAATGCAGCATTACAATTTGGCACTTGTAAGTCAATGTTCAATATCTTTAACTTCAGATTCTTATAAAATTGCAGCCTATCGTCATCTCTTTCCCCCTGTGCGATCCTGCATCAACGTTCAATGCACAAACTTCTCCAGTGAAGATATCAATACCCTTTCTGAACCACGCACCTACAAAGCAACTCTGTTTACCCTCACTCAAGGTGTTCTACCCATTTACTCAACCTCCTACTATTGCCGTGGTAATTCCATTAGCTGTATGATACCTCTGCCACAATATAACTATTGTTTTAATAGAATGTCATGTGCGCTATCACCATAATTACTATATCCACAACAAGACGTCAACGCGCACGTATTACAAGTCCCTTCCAAATACAATCCAAGTGGCTCCCCATTACATTATGGACAGTTCTCTGATTGAGCTATTTGCCAATGGCATGACCTTTGCCTGGTATGTACGCTTCTATCATAGGTTATATTGTATACTTATCAGAGCAACTTAGGCTGTCGTTCTCCAATGCGGCACGCATATACAACAAGACCCTAGCCTTTCATGACTCTCATATTATCAACAATCCTCTAGTCTTTGGACAACAGAAGACCCCGTCGTACATCCCTGAATCATGGCAGACTAGTCTGGTGATGAGAGGCGAACATGTTTTGAGTGGATTCTTCCTATATTCACTACTTCTGGATCACGGAGAGCACAACAGGGTGCTTGTCTTACCACATGATGAGACATCACAAATTGGACGTCTTCAAGATGCGTTGCAGGAGCGTAACAAGAGAACAGAGGGAACAGGACAAGAATTATACTTTCATGCATGCAACAAGTGTTTTATTACCAGCAGGAATGATGAGGGCATTACAGGTGAGTGCTCAGTTATAAATTATGAGACGTATGACTGATAAAAATCAGTCAAAATTCATCCTGCTCTATGTGATGGGGTCACCGTGGGTCATAGAAGCTGCAAGATCCATGATTGTAAAACCCCACTTGCTCTTACGACGGACCGTTACTGCCCTTATCATGAAGACATTTATAGTGGCGTGTGCGCTATCAAGGATTGCCACCAGATGTCTCACCCACCCCATCTCACTTGTGACCAACCAGACCATCGCGCTCTGGAAAATGCCCACATGGAGAGGGGAACGGCTCTCTTTCAGCTGAAAGACCGGTACAATAAATCACTACAAGACTCAACAGCCTTGAATCAAAGACAAGAAGAACAAGAGAGCTGCGACAACAAGTCTCCTGCTGGAAATAGATGGCGCTCTACATTCACTCAAGGAAGAACACACAATGAACAGCTTATTATGCGCTCTTGTGGTGTAATCCTTTCTAGAGCCACATTCTATGGTTCTGAAGCTGTATCGGCAGTTTATGTGAGTGGCTTTCAGTGAATCTGTTATATGTGACTCAGTCAATCTCATTGACGCTGGCTTGACAGGATTTTGCAAAGGCCACATTTCCCACTCCAGAGTCTACTCCAGAGTTCTTTATATTTGACAACAACTGTCGTCTTCAAGCCCACATACGTACCATTCAAGACCATCATTTTGACAGAACAGGAATGCCGGTTGACGTCTTTCACTTCAAAAACAAACACAAAACTTCTGATTTGGACTGTCAACGGTTCTGCAATCCAGCTGCATTTCCAGAGATGATTCAAGATGGCAAATGGGCAATCAATACCTCTATTTGTGAGCAGTCAAATGTTTGGTTTGGGGGTTTTCAGGCTATAGTACGGGATATGGAGGTAACTTGTTACAATTTTTTCTTAGATGAAATGATCAAACACAGAAACCGGTTCATGGTTGAGGAGTTGGAACGCAAGGGAGAAAATCCCTGGATTACATGTATAAATGTATAGTTTGTATTAGACAACTGAACAAGATTCAAATCTACTTGTCCTGGGTGTACTGTCTAAGAATCTTCCATCCATTCCTCCTCGTCTTCCACTTCACTCCAGCTCTATTAGACAACTGAACAAGATTCAATCTAACTTGTCCTGGGTGTACTGTCTAAGAATCTTCCATCCATTCCTCCTCGTCTTCCACTTCACTCCAGCTCTATTAGACAACTGAACAAGATTCAATCTACTTGTCCTGGGTGTACTGTCTAAGAATCTTCCATCCATTCCTCCTCGTCTTCCACTTCACTCCAGCTCTATCAGAGTGCATAACCAAGGATCCTCGTACACCCTTGAAGTGCAGGTTGAAATGTGTTAGTTTACAGGAAGGAAAAATGACAATATGTAAAGGCGCCACGTCCAATACAATACCAGGTTCATACAGAACTAGCTCTCCTCCTGTAAAGTTCCCAAAAGGAATAACCACACAAAGAACCAGGTCTTTGACGTCACGATGGCCATGTGTGGAAACACAAAAGTTGACCACAAAGCCTCCAAATGGGTAGGCAGGACTACGATCGTTGTGAGGAAGCTCCTCAATCCACATGGAAATCTCCTTGAATTCATCGGGAAGGAAGCCTGCCAGCTGAATTGATGTTAAGAAAGAGTGATAAACAGTGAAGGAGGCTGACGTACCTGATCCTGAACAAAGTCAAAAAGATCTTGCAGAAATTCTGCAAGAAGATCGTATTCCTCCAAAAGTTCCTTGGTTTCCTTGGTGGTCCAAGGACAGCGCTGTCCATGAAGACCCCTGCTGCACTCCTCATTGCAGACAAATGCAGGATTTACATCCTCAGGTGCACCAGTACCCTTTTAAAAGCCTATTAATGATGATATAAAGCTGGAAGAATAGACCACGTACATCCTCACAAAAGCGGTTATAGTAGGAAAAGTGGAGGGCCAAAAACATGTACTTGAGATGCGTAGACTCGTCCTCAAAGAGTTCACCTGGGAAGAGGTTTTTGAGGAGCGTCATTAGGTCTTGATTATAATTGGCGAAGTGCGTCAGGAAATGTGTGATAAGAAGACTAATGAGATTCCCATCTCCATCTCTTATAATGACAGTTTTGCTGTAACTGGGGATGAGTACAGTAACAAAGCGCATTTCATAAATAAGACTTACTCCTGGCAGAGTTTTGTGGAAAAGTGGACGTACTGTTTTCCACTACCAAGATGATGAGGGTCTTGAAGCTTAAAAGAATGACGTCAACAGGGCCAGTTATACATGAATAAAAACACTCACAGTCTCTTTGAAATCCTCCAAACTAGATGCCTTAATACCTTGAGAAGCTTTTGAGCGCTGAGTCTCTGTCCACTCAATTCTCTGTGTACGACTTCCAGACAGGGGAGATGGGAGGTTGGTGAAAGAGCCTGTCATGTTAATCTTGATGACCTTGGGCCCACGTTGAAGATGAGCCAGAGGACGCTCGGGATCTAGAATGTCCTCCAGAGTTTGCGGTAATGCCAGGTCCCATCCCTTGCGCTTTGGAAGAGGGAAGAAACTGATATAATATGATTATCAGAATGAAGCTATTCAGAGAAATATGAGACGTACTTTGTGTTAAATGTCTTCAGCAGTTTGTCCAGCTCCAGTGTGCTCAAGGAGAGGATATCAACAGCCTCAATCTTGTCATCCTTCAGGAGGGAGATGTGGATAGGTGGGAGAGATACTTTCTTCATACACTTGATGAAAGGAATGAGTCGTTCTTTCACTAGAAGACCCACGTCATCGTCCTGGGGAGCCCTGAGAGCAAAGCCCATAGAATATACGTCTTGACTCTCCAGACTGTGACGTCGAGTTATCTTGACTCTCATAGTGGTGCAGGCCAGAATGGGAAGAATGTGAGGAGAAGCTTGAAAGGGCGTCAGACAATGTCTCAAGGTCATCACAAAGATAGGTACTCACCTGCAGCTACCAGATACAAAATACGATTTCCCTTGTTCTTTGTCTCCCATAGGGCATCCTTAGGGTATCCAATCTTCTTGGCAATGTTGTGAAGAGATAGGCCCTCCTTGACTTGAATACAGGTGACCAGACAGAAGATCTGCAGCTGCACCGTCATGAGCTGATAATCCCAGAGAGCTTGATGAAGCTCCAGACGCCCACAGTGAGCCATCATCTCCTTGAGCTTCTCATAGGGGGGACTTGAGCTGTGACACAAGATGGCGGTGGATTGGGAAGTGGAAATTTGAGAATCACCCTCTGATAGCAGGTGAAGGAAGGCTGTGATCTTCTTCATGGTCTGTGAACACCAGATGGTCGTCAGAGATGCTAAAGCGATCTTGGCCCGGGGAGTCGCAGGGGGAGGAATACCGTGTATCTTCCATGCCTTTAGGAGTAAGGACTTTTCTGAGGGCTGGCGCTTTCTACGGGCCTTGCCTTGTTGATGCTCCTGCTCCTGCTCCTGGGTGAGGGAAGCCTCCTCCTCATCCTCTGGAGGGTCCACCTCATCTTCTCCCTGCTCATCAGGACCCTGATACGTCTCATCAGCCTCTTCTGGCAGTTGGTATAAAGCCACCCTCATGGATGCATTTCCCACTGCTGAGATGGAGGGATACGCCAAGGGTAGCAATGGCCTTTCTCCATTGCGTGTGCCACAGTCAGGATGCCAGTAGTGGGCAGGACCTGGTCCACCTCCATTCCCACCCCCACCACCACCATCACCACCCCCAGGACCAACAATCAACCGAACCCTCTTGGGAGGCTTGGGAGGGCAGAGCTGGGTATTGGAAAACTCTAGATTAGGCAGACGTTTTCCCAGTGTACTAGAGTTGGGTGGAGGAGACGGGGATTGAGTGGCAGGTGGTGTCAAGGGGGTCCAGTCTAAGCGTGGTAGGGGATCAGAGTCCGTAATACGTGGTGGGGGGTCAGAGTCCGTAATAGGGGATGAGGAAGGTGTGGGGAGTTGTTGGGCTCTTCTAGGTGTGAGAGTGAGAGGATGGCAGGAGGGCGTAGGGGGGGTCCTAGATGTAGATGAAGTTGACATAGGTGAAGGCGTAGACGGAGACCTAGACGTGGATGAAGATGTCGTAGAGGAGGGTGTGGACAAGGTGGAGGCAGCAGGAGAGGTGGAGGAAGCAGATGTAGGGGGAGACGTGGTCGACGCAGAGGAAGCACGAGGTATCAAAGGTGACGACGCGGTTGGCGTTGATGTCGACGTCGACGGAGCGTGTATGGACATTGAGGTCAACATCGAGGATGAAGGAGCCTGGATGGAAGCAGAGGAGGTAGAGGTAGACAAAGAAGTGCCAAGTATTGAAGCCGTCGTCGTCACGGTCGTTGTCGTTGTCGTTGTCGTTGTCGTTGTCGTTGTCGTGGACGACCTCAGGGGGGCATGTACAGAAGTCAAGGTTGATGACAGTGAAGAAGGAGCCTGTATGGAAGTGCTGGTAGAACTAGATGTCCCAAGAGAGGTGGGGGAGCCAGACAGGGTAGACGGCGTGGAGGCTCTGTTGAGTTCAACTGCAAAGGCAAGCACTGCATTTGGTGGAGGGGGGTGGCCAGCATCAATGGCACTGAGGAGGAATGCTGGGAGGGCAGCCCGCAAGGCCTCTACCATATCATCTGGTATGGTGAGGGGCATTCTGGAATACTAAGCAGGGTTAGCACTATAACGAAGGCAAGGCAGCATTTTGGCCCGGGCCAAAATGCAGCTCTGTACAGAGAGAAACACGTGACTTACCTATGTACGCGTTCACGAGAAATTCACGAGGTTTGAGATGAGAGTCAAGAGTAAACGAGACGCGTTTGTGTGGTTGAGTTGGCGTGAACTTCAACGAAGTCACATGCACTCTCCTACTTGTTACTCCCACTCTCCGAATTCCCAGCCCCCAGCTGCCCATTCAACGAAGTCACATGCAACCAATCTCCTAGCCAACGCGCACCTGAACAACAGCCAAGACAGAGCCAAACAGGGGACCCGTTGGAGGGGGATGCCTGTAAGGTATGTGGATAATGTTCCTTCTATCCTGATAGTGATAACTTACCTCCTGCCAACTCCTAGCATCGTACTTGACGTTGCCCAACCTCCCAGCCTCGACGTAAGCCCTCAACGCTACCCATACGTTCGATGTCCCAGAGCCTTGACTGTGTCGACTTGACGTGTCAACGAGGATTTCCCCTCGGGCCCCAACGGCGATGACGACGACACGACCAGAACGCGAGACAACGACCGACACGACCAAAGGTTATCCTCAACCAGCGCCTGAAGGTCCCCCTGCCATTGGGGGTCGCCGGTCACCCGTAAGTCCTTTCCCTCTTTGTCCTGCCCAAGTCCAGACTAACCCCACCCCCCAGGGCTCTGCTGGACGGGACCACGACCACGACCTGCCCACAACAAGACGACGAGGACGAGACGTCGACCTTCGTCAAGGACGACGGCTACGAGACTCGTCGACGACGAGACGCCAGATGGAGCTACCACAGGGGACCCACTGCAAGCCATGTAAGGTAGGTGGGCTCCTGTATCAGTTGCTTGTTGCCAACGCCCCACCATCCTCAAGCTCGACCCACGACACGACCCACGACACTGCCCACGACCACGACCAAGATCACGATCGGACCACCACGACCCACCACGACCCACCACGACCACGGACCACCACACCACCATGCCCACGACCACGCCCACGACTACCACGACCACGACCACCACGACCACCACGACCCACCACCGAGACGGCGACGACGATGACGACATCTACCTTCGTCGAGGACGACGGCGACCACAACCACCACAACCACCACAACCACCACAACCACCACAACCACAACCACCATGCCCACGACCACCACGACCACCACGACCCACCACCGAGATGGCGACGACGATGACGACATCTACCTTCGTCGAGGACGACGGCGACGAGACGTCGAGGACGACGCCGGGACGATGGGGACGGGACGTCGAGGACGACGCCGGGACGACGGGGACGGGACGTCGAGGACGACGCCGGGACGACGGGGACGGGACGTCGAGGACGACGCCGGGACGACGGGGACGGGACGTCGAGGACGACGCCGGGACGACGGGGACGGGACGTCGAGGACGACGCCGGGACGACGGGGACGGGACCAGAGACGTCGAGAGGAGGGGGCTGCACTGCAGGTGAGTACTTCATTGTCCTGCCAAGTCGAGACTGACCTTGTGCATTCACCTCGGGCCCCATACCCACAACCACGACACGACCACGACCCAGACCCAGACCACACGAACACGAGGGACGAGACGACCACGACACACCACCTACGACCACCACCCACGACACCACCTATGACCACCACCACCACCCACGACACCTCCACCACCCACGACACAACCACGACTACGACCCACGACACAACCACGACCACGAGGACGCCCACGACACAACCACGACGACCCACCACCTTGACCCGCCAACCACCGCCACCACAACCACCACCACTTTGACCCGCCAACCACCGCCACCACAACACGACCCACGACCGCGACCGCGACCGCGACGAGTTGACGACATATGACTCCCATACGACCACGACCATGCCGAGACATCTACCTTCGTCGAGGACGACAGCGCTGGGACGACGAGGACGGGACGACGAGGATGAGAACGAGACGGAGGGATGAGGTGTGGATAGACCGTCCCTGGAGGCAAGAACCTCGGGCGTCTGTAGAGGTATCAGGGTCTCCCTTCAACGATGGTGAGTTAGCTGGTCATTGAGATGAGATTGTCGTAATCTAACGATATTTATCTTCATGGGTTCCTCCCACGACAGGATGTCGATGCTAAGGTCATTCAAGACATTCGCATTTTAGAATTACCAGAAGACTCAACCTAATATCAGATAGGATTTGTTGTATTTAGATGTATATTTCAATATATATTGTTTTCGTTACTCAACATATTGAACGTACTTCTATTTCTTTAATCCCAGTGCATGACAGATGTTGTTGCACTCATGCGCCGCCACCCAATGATGAATACCTTCAGGTCCCCTGCTGCCTACGTAGTCATGGAATTTGACTAAGTCCAGAGTGGATGTGACCGTCGGTAGGCCTGGGTCATCTGTATCCTCTTCACCACTAAAGAGACGAGCCTGGTCCTCTTCTCTATTGGAGCTATTCACTCAGTGCGTAAGACAGCGCAAATACTGTTCCAAGAGAAGAAAACTCACTGAACATGAGTGGTGCAGTCGTAGATGGTGAATACCCCACTAGAGACCAGAAATCCTTGAGTGGAATGATCAGAGAAGAGAATAGAAGTAAATTACTCTACACACCTTGAAAGTCCATGTGAACGTACTTGACTGTAGATGAATAGTGTGAAAATGCTGTGAGAGTTTCTCTCAGCAAGCCCCGAAAATGGTTCCCTTGGTTGAAGTTGTGACCCGTAAGTCGAGGCTGCATCATCCATTCATGTCTCTCGCAGTATACGTGGTGGACAGGAACCACATCAACCTCTGATAAAAGAGTATCAGTAGAGTAATAGAACTTTGCGACAGTGAACTCACTGGCGATATCTGCCTTGACTCGTTCACAGGCAGCAATAAAGGAAGCCAAGGCCCAGCCTACTAGTCTAAGGCGTGCACTTTCAAACCAGAGGTCATAGGGATCTTTGGCCTTGTGCAGTTGAGGATTGTTGTACACTCTGTCGTTATTTATCCTCTTGAGGACACAGGCTCCATCTCCTGGTAGAGCTTTGGAGCAAAAACCCTAAGGGATAATCGTCAGCAATTGTAGACGTGACAGTGTATATTAGAACTCACCAGCCAGATGTCCTTCTTGCTTCCAGCCCTATAGACCTCCAGATGAGTGAGCAGCTCAAGACCAGAGAGGTCTCTATGGCCAGCATCCACCAAGTCTCCCGTCTCCTCATCTAGCTTCCACGTGGTCACAGAGACAATATAAACTTGAGTGATGATATCATCGTCGGAATCCTCACTGATGTCAATAACATCAAGAGAGTCTTGAGTGGAGCTTGTTGATCTGGTCTTCTTGAAGGGAGGGTCACCATCAGAATCAAGGTCACTGGAATCCAGGTTGCTCTTGCGCTTGACCAGGTCTACCGTCAGTGATGCACCTGAAGCCATGGCTCCTGAAATCAAAAGACTTTGAGTAAAATATAACTTGCAAGCATATTCCTCACCGTTTACGGCTTTGGAGAACGCCAACCAAGTAGCATCTGGTTTGTTACGATAGGCTTCCACCAAGTTCAGATCTTCTCCCCGATGGTAGACAAGGAGGTCTCTCCTGAAGGTAGAGGCCACATAGCGACAAAATGGGAAGTGTTCATCAAAGAGAGAAAGGCGAAGTTTGTTTGGATGCTTCTTCTGTGTGTCTGTTGTGCGCAAGGCACCAAAGTGACGGAGACGCTTGTCCATATCCTTGAACAAGGGAAAGGGAAGGGACGCAAGGATAAGTGGTTCATTCTTGATGGGAGGAGTGACACGAGGAGTCGCCTGGAGCATGAAAGGAACAGGAGATCTGACAGTGGTAATATCTCCACAGTGAGGGCCATTGTAAACCTCAAAAATAGAAGCTACTTCCTCGTATAGGCTGATGCAAAGCCTGTCAGGCAAATCTATGTGTCGGATAAGGACCTTGCCTCTGGTAAACTGAATAGGAGTTGAAATAGACTGAACAGCCCATGCTGATCTCGTAAAGTCCTGTAAGACACTGAAGACTCCTTGAAGAGGCCTGATAAAGGGAAGAATAATGTCCTGGCCGTCTTTGGTAAGATCCAAGACTCCCAGCTGGGCTGTGACAATCTTGAAGCGTGAAGGATGGCCAGACTAAACAAGTTGAGCGCTGAGTTGTAGAACACAAAAGATATACTTACCTGAATCCAGATTACCACTTCAACAGTCTGAGCAAGACTTTTCTGAGTTGCAGCGTTCTCTTTGGCAATGCGCCCTGCCTCCACACGGTTCTGCAAAGCATGAGCATATGCTTTGCCATACTCTGGATCTAGTGGGCGAGCATATAGTCGTCCTGGGCCATGATGATGCTGGGCCTGAGAAGGCTGGGAACTAGAAGGAATGTTGGGGAAAGTCCATATAGTTGTAGGTGTAAGAGAAGGCTGGGAACTAGAAGGAACATTGGAGGTAGGCCACATTGTTGAAGGAATAAGAGAAGGCTGGGATAGCTCCAATGCCACGTCTTCAGCAAGGTGATCTGGACGATGAGCACCTTGCGCACCACATGGATGGGTCATAGGAGTTCCTTTGCAGCATTTGGAGCAAAAGGCACCAAGAGGTTGGCTGCATGATCTATTCGCACGTCCTGTACAGGGAGTATTGGCACAGATAAGAGATTTGGCTTGGAGACGACCAGCAGTGCCCACGACAGGGATTGAGTCAGCTGGCAAAGACTCCTTTGTGTGCCAGAGGAAGCGTCCAGAGCACGCACTATTCCAGCACTACATAGAGTTATAATCCAAGACAAGTCTTTGATTAAGATAAGAGACGCACCATTTGAAACCACCAGCCCCAATTTGAAGACAGTCCTAGCCCTTTACAACACGTCAGAGGACCCATAGATCCTGAGCAGACTGGACATTTTTCAAGGACCTGTGAAGGGAGGGGCTTGAGAAAAGGAGTGAGGTCTTCGACGCTGAGGTTATCGCTCATAGTGAGATGGGAGGCAAGGGGCAAAATTTGAAGAGCCTGCTATTATTGAAAACCCATTTTGGACATAGATAAGATCCTAGTTAAGTTGAGAGTAGTAGTCATGTATGTCGTCTCCTCAAAACATGTGTGCCAGAGAATTCTATTGAAAATATTATAATACAAATTCATTACTGTCAAAACATGTTAACATTGTCATTAAGGAAATATAGACCAATACATACTATAAACAGCTTGAAGCTGCCTCAAGCACAGCAACAAAAGTAATGTTAAAAATAACACAACACCGTAAAAACGCTGACAAGGAGAGGGTACGATCGAAAGTGAAAACTTTATTTGGTTCTGGATCAGTGGCCGTCCACCTGAGGAACAATCCGGCCATCAGCCACCTTGCTACACATTGATTGCTATCCCCCGCCGATCGGGTCTTCTGCATTAGAGCTAGACAATCCAAATGTTACGTAACTTGTAATGCTTGATAAATAACTTGCTTGTCTACCCCGATCTCAT
>JABAJV010008840.1:0-13266 GCA_018854895.1 Tricholoma furcatifolium | reverse complement strand
GGCACTTCTATGGGACATAGATGAGAGAATTCCGCGTTGGAATAGTACACAGTATAGCTTGATGCTCAATCGAAAAGACATAACGTCAGAATGCATATTTCGACAACTGATAATCGTACAAAACAAGTGAAGATATAAAAGATAAAACACACGAGCGAGAAGATTTAACTATGAGTGAGTATCAAAACGACCACAAGAAGAAATGGCTCACTTAATTTGCAGCCTGAGGAGGGAACGGGTTGAGTTTTCTCGCCTCAGCGACGACAACGATTGCGTCATCGGGCAATAGACCAGCCTTAACGAGCGCCTTGATATAATCCATAGTCCACTCCTGGCACCTCCGCATACCAGGAATATCGCGCTGCAGCGCAGCAACAACCGCCGACACGGTGCCTGAACTTTGAAGGCATCACGTCGCTGCTAGCTGCACGGGGCGCAGGGAGTGTACTCGCCACTTTCTCGAACTTGTCGTCCTTGTTTAGGCTCGTGGTCCGCGTGGGTTCGGCGATGTCGATGATGTTGGAAGCGTCGGTGGTACCGAGGAGGAAGAGGTGCGTTTTGTCGGCATCAGAGCTCCAGTCAAACGCGTGCTCGACCACGATCTCGAAGCCAGATTGGGGCGCGCCGACCGCATGTATCTTCTTCCCGACAGCGTTGGGGCTCTGGAGGAATGTAAAGATTAACTCTAGAGGAAGCAGGATGGAAATACCTACGTTTGAATTTACGGGGATCCAAATGGCCCAATGGGGTCGAGCATTTCTGAGAGGGACAGAGACGAGGTAGACGTTACGGGCGGACATGGTTGTGATTGAGATCTGTGGGATCTTTGTGTGTGATGCTACTTACAAAACTGTGACCAGTCTTATGGGGCTAGCAGAACGCCCACATCCGCCACCTTTCCTTATCGCGTGACAAAACTACGGTTAGGATTCTACTGAGGAAGGATGGATGGTGGGGAGGTCCGTGACCGTGTGAATGACCGGGAATTCATCGACATCACTGATCATCAACCTGTACTTCAGGCGATCCATTCAATACCAACCTCGACGCCTTCCGACCTGCAATTTCTGTCCCACCGTTCCCCACATTTTCTTTTTTCTGTTGACTTTGTTCCACAGAACCCGCCGGAACTGTTGCTACTCATGTTCGAGTAGTACGTATACCAAGTTGGTATTTGTGTGTACACTTGTACAGATTTTTAAATTATTCCATCACAGCCCTGGCCAGTGTTAGCCCGAAATTCCGATATAATGACTCCTGCACACCCTGCATACCCCCGAGCGCGACCGCGTTCATTCGTTGAAACCAGAATTCTGATCTTCTTCGGACGTGGCTATGCGGGTCAGCGTCACAAGACTTGGTTCTGTTTTGAATAAGAACCTGGAGACCTATTCGATTGCTGATTGTACCCTACACACATGTCTACCGTAAGTTCACAGGTACAACTTAAAGGTGTACTCACATTATCCAAACAGATGGACACGGCATCAGACCCAGACGATGGTTCAGCAGCACCTGACCAACTGTTCTTCTATAATGTGTCGCCCACGGGCAACGAGAAATGCCCTCAATTTAGCCTCCTGTGTCCGCCGGGTGGCCTCTTGGGAAGTTTCGCCAAAGCCATCTTGCATTTTGAAGCGGTTAAGGCAGACATTGTGACTGCCGTCTATGCACCAGAAACTGCGTACATTTATCTATATGCCGACGATGTAGATTGGATGGAGAACCTTCCACAGCTTTGGGAAGTGAAGGAGGAGGGGAAGTGACAGTAGAGTCTTGCTACCTACCGGTGATGGCTCTGTATCTCAGGACATTCATTTAAACCTTTTATCATTGTCATATATATCCTATGCAACCTTACCCTGTTCCGTATCTCCCTGACTCTAGGCGAAGTAGGTTCTCAGCTATCCTTGCTCCAGGATCGCATGTGGATCATGTGTGTAATAAAGGACTGACAGTGATAGTAATACGACACAAGTTGGAAAGACGTTGCTGGTTACTCTAACTCTCTAAACTCTAAAGAGCACTGGATAGCATCAACAAAATATGCCATTGCTACTTTAGCTCCTGATAGAACACCTCCAACTAACACGCACATCGAATTCGCTTTGATGTACTCCCAATACTCTGGGTACCACCCGCTTTCGCTTTCCTGCCAGTCTGAGATGCCCATTACCTCTGTGCTCGCTGGCGTACGCGAGATGATGATATTCGTCGTTGCAAGCCAGTTTCCGTCCAGCACAGTTGCTCGCGAATGGGGCGAACCTGAGTGGTCTGCAGTGGCGTGAGGTCATCCAGCATCGCGCACCGACGAATGTGTCCTGGACAGATGCTGTCATCGGAGCTAGTTGAGCAGCAATATTTTTAAGCTTAGCGTCACTTGAGATATCCAGACGCGAATCAAGCAACACGCCGTCGATATAGGACAGGTATTGAATGTCTCGTCTCCATCCGAGTCCTCGCACCATCTGTACACCGTCGGCACGCGCATTTTAAGGGCTCAGGAAGATCTTCTGAGTCTCCCGCTGTGCATGGTTCGCCTCCCGTAGACCGAATCCATCACTGGCAGTATACCGGACGCAAATGCAAATGCGCGAAAAAGGACTGCGAGTCTGAAAGCCTGACATGACCTCAACGTTCAACCTGAGTCTGCTCAAGAAAGGCGAATTGAAACGTGAAACTGTGCCGTATTACCCATTGCCTCAACCATTGGCAGCATTTATGAGGATTATGATATATTCAAAAAATCAAAAATTCCTGATTTAACTGTTGGGTATGGGAGCGGCACCGGTATTTCGCGCATCACGACTTACGAGAGTTAGAACGGGCAGAGTTTCCCAAGAAAACAGTGCGAGGAGCTTCAACGAAAGTTCCCGAAAGCCTGTGTGCTACAACGTGGTACGACCTGCTGTTAGATATATGTAAGTCCTGAAGTATAGAGAAAAAGTAGAAGACAAGATGTACCTCATCTCCGAATGACCGATTCTTTTATGTTACTCATTGAGCCGTGTGGGCGGGGTATCGAGGGTGAAGGGAGGGGATCGATGGACATCAGAAGACGTGTTCGTATTTCCTACTGTGACTGTGCGGCCTAGAATCGGTTGTCCTTCCAAAAGCTGAGCTTAAGAGACAAGTAGTGATGGTTTCATGGCTCAATAGAAGACGATCAGTGCACGACTTGAGGACATTGCGGTGATGAAAAGTTGAGATTTAGAATATTCGGATTACAAAGAGCTCAGGGTTTGTAGTAGGGAACAGTGCAACCATTGAGGGTTTCGCATAACGTTATTAAAGAGAACATGACCGAGGGTGGTGAAAGACTATCGGAGTGAAGAAACAAAGAGAGATGCATCAAATCTGGGTGGTGGTTGATTTAATACCACGTGGTGGATGTCATTGTTGTTACCGCATTGCTTGATTGCAGCACGTCCACAATGTCGACAACGATGCCGACCACACCCACGACACGACACCGCCGTCACTCATCGCACCCTGGGTTTTCGCATCTCCTCACCACCGTCCTCGGCTCGCCCTTCCTAACAACATCAGACCTCCCGGAGCTCGTCGACGGCGCCCCTCTCGCCGTTCCGTACTCACAAACGATCACAAGACCACCGTCTCCGACACCCACCATCGACTCGTCTACATTCTCGTTCGTCCAGTTCGATCCCAGCGCCTCGACTCCGAACAGGCCACCCTTTAAGAGCATATTGCCCCGCATATGGGACGTTATTTCGCCCCAGCGGCTGCCGTACAACTCGTATGCGTATAGCTATGGATCCCAGAGGGACAGGGCGAGATATTTCGATGGCGCGATTGATTATAGCGAGCTTGAGCCCCTCGACGGAGAGGAAGGGGAGCTTGTTGCTGTTGACGATGAGGCGTGCTTCTTCCTTGACTCGGCCTACGGCTACGGGACACGCGCAGTTACGGGCATGGGTGAGTATTCCGCATATACTCTCCTTTAATTTATAAACTGTATTGACGAGAAACACCACGTTAGATATAATTGCTCTTCTCCCGCCTGAGATCGCATTGCATATTCTGGTTCACCTGTGCACCGGACCTTCTGCCCTGCAAACAATTCTTACGTGTACTGCTGTGTCTCGCACATGGAGAATCCTAGCGACGGATAATGCCATCTGGAAAGCATTATTCTTGGCACGGTGGGACGTGGATCTCACCCGTCGCCGCCGACCGCCTACGAACCCATTTCCTGTCTATCGACCGCTGTTGAAACTACCAGAGCTGGCGATACCAGCAGACCCTCCAGTGGCCACCACACCGAACAAGAAACGCAAAACCAAGCGACTTTTTGCTAGCGACGGCCCATTTGCCTTTCCCTCTCCATCACTTGCGCGCAGCAGCCCACGACGCTTCTTTACTCCTCCCCCAGGCGCATCCCGGCCACGGCCCCAATACAACCTCGCCTCGCCCTCTTCAAGTTCAACCCCAACCACGCCTCTCATCATCCCGCGAAGATCGTTTTCCGCCTCATCCGTGCTGGACATAGGCCCCCTTACCCGCGAGGAGCAGCGGCAGCTACCCTCTCCATCCGCGCCACCACCCTCGCAGCTGGACTGGTACACGCTCTACCGCACACGGCTCGAGCTCGACCGAAGGTGGAACGGCACCGCACTCGTCCCGGGCCCGCTGTCCTCCACCCCGCCCGACGTGTACTCCTGGGCCCACCACCACCACCCCCGCACGCTGCCGATGCCGATGCGCGCGCACTTCCCCGCCGTCCCGAAACTCGTCCCCCACGCGCCGCAGATCCTCTCGATATCGGGCCACGCGGACAGCGTGTACTGCCTCGAGTTCGACGCGCGGCGCATCGTCACTGGCTCGCGGGACCGCACGATCAAAGTGTGGAGCATCAGGGACGGGAGGCTGCTGGGGTCCTTTGGGACGCCCGCGGGCGCGGGGGCTCATGGTAATGCGAGCAGCGCGAACCTGGGAGCGGGAGAGGTGCAGGGACATATGGGGAGCGTGCTGTGTCTCAAGTTCAGCGCGAATTGGGACCAGGGCGAGGAGGGGGACGGCGTGCGCAGACGGGGGTTCATGGTCAGCGGCAGCTCGGACTGTTCGGTTTGTGTGTGGGACTTGTGGACTGGTGCGCGTGTCGGGGGCGGGGAGGGCGATGGCGAGGACGGCGACGGTGATCGCGAGGTCAAGGGCGAGATGCGGGCCGTGCTCCGCGGGCACCAGGGCGGCGTGCTGGATTTGCGCATTGATGACCGGTGGATTGTGAGCTGGTGAGTTCGTGTTTCTTTCTTTCTTTCTTTCAGAAGTTTGGCTTGGCTTGGCTGGATCGACTCGTGGCGTGCCACCGTGGTCCATGCGGACGCTCGGAAACTTCAACCTGTCACATGCTACAATACAATTCGCGTGGCGCACATGCTGATTTTGTCTGTTTTTTTTTTGTTTTCTCAGTTCTAAAGATGCTGTGATCCGTGTGTGGGATCGCGAGACTCTATCACTCGTCAGGGTGCTACGAGGTCATGACGGGCCCGTGAACGCTGTCGGATTGCAAGCCGGCCGTGTGGTAAGTGCTTCGTGTTATCCTTAACTTCATATTCAATTCTCAGCTCACTGTCCCACTACCCCTTGATACTACTAGGTCAGCGCCAGCGGGGATGGGAAGATGATCCTTTGGGACATAGCGAGCGGCGAGCGGATCCGGACGTTTGAAGGGCACAACCGCGGTCTCGCGTGCATCGAGTTCCAGGTGGGTTGTGGTGTTATTGTACTTTATCCACATCGGACGTGGAGGCCTGACGCGTTACCTCACCGCAGGACGGCCTGATCGTTTCCGGGTCGAACGATTGCAAGATAAAGATCTGGAACGCGGAGACTGGGGAGTGTATACGCACGCTCCTGGGCCACGAGGCGCTCGTTCGTGCGCTTGCGTTCGATTCGAGGAGTGGGAGGCTCGTTAGTGCGAGTTATGATAAGACCGTCAAGGTCTGGGACCTTTCCAGCGGTACGTCTTATTTCTCCCTCTCGCAACGTTCTGCTTATGTGCTATTTTGGGGACGACTTTAGGTAGAATGGTCCGTGAATTTAAGAACACGCATACGAGCCATATTTTCGACGTGAAGTTCGACGTGTCGAGGATTGTCAGGTGAGTAGGATCAGCGGTTCGTTGTGTGCTTTCGGCTAAGATGGTGTTCTGGCATAGCACGTCCCACGACCACAAAATCGTCGTGATCGACTTTTCACAAGGTCTTGACACGTCTCTCTTTGTCTGACCCGCTTTCCCGTCCACAGCCTTCTGCCTCCACTCGTATGTCTTGTTTCTGTATTTATATGTATATAGTTTATTCTTGATATCATTTTGGACTCTCGTTTTCATCCTACATATTATTTTCCTCGCACGTCTTAACTCTACTACACAAGTTTCTTTGATACCCAAGCCTTTTGTACCATCGCACGCATTTCTTTATCGTTTCACTCTGAATTTGTATATATCGTGTATACAAGACTTGTATTTTTTACCTTCTGTCTCTTTCTGTAGCTGTATGTTACGGTACGTGATGATTCGTGTTGTTTTTGTTCTCGTTCTTCTACTTACTCGCATGTTGGTAGGGCTCGGATGGAATGCTCTTCAATATGAATATGACCACTTCTATCTGTGTTAGCTTCGCTTTTCACTTGGACTCCACCAGAAAAGCTTGTTACTTGGTATCCTGATGGGAACCTTGCGAAATTCGTCAGCTATCTATGTCGAGCATTGGGATGATAACTGCCGTTGGTAAGGACTTTGTTGATTATCATTGGTACCGGTGGCCTTGGATACTCAGGCTCCGGATCCTGCATTTAAGATGTGGCTGGATGCACACCATTCCAGCCGCAAATGGTGACTTCGTCGACGGCACCCTTGCTTACAGCCGCTTTCACAAAATCTGGGGTATCACCAGTACCATCAAAAGCCTTAACTACACTTATAACCCTTCATTCCATCCGCCTCTTGCTTTGCCTCGCCGATGCCTTTTACTATCACCCAATTGGTTTTTCCAGCGATTCCGGGGGAGTCTAGCTCTGAACTTCTTTCTGCCGCCACTCGTAGTGCTGTTCGTAGCGGTGGTTCTACTAGAGGATCAAGCAATGCTGATAGCATACCTACAGGGGGGGGACTAATTCTGTATCTAGCGCTGCCAGCACGATCGGAAGTTTTATTTCCGGTGCCACTGCTGCGTCAGCTCGGCCGGAGGCTCCTCTCCTGCTCAAACCCCAACTCAAACTTCAACTCGTACACCGACGTTGTCGGGAGAATTCTCCTTATTTCGCTCTTAGCCCTGATATTACGGTTCTTTTGTATTCGTCGACGCAAAGATACTCAGGAGGATTCAGGGACTGCAACTTCCCCACAGGTATCCCGAGAAGTTCTAGGTAACGGTATGCGTTTTTAGGATGCCCCATGAGTTTACATTTGCCTCAGAATCTATCCGCAACCCGACGCGACCAATACCATTTGCCCTTCTATCCAGTCCTGTGCTGACGGACTCTCACCTCTCTCGTGGCATTGTGTGGAAGGATCGGACGTCGGATATCAGGATACCCCGAATACAGCTCCAGCTAGCACTGACGTCGATGGGGAAGGAGTGGACTTGGATACAACGTTTGAAAAGCTTCGGGTGCTGGCAGAGCAGCTGAACCGGGGGCTTTCAGCCCACGGTTCCAATGCTCCTCGTATCGCTTTGACCGTACCCGCTTCTCAGGGCACATCTAATTCGCTACCTGCTGAAGTCAGGGAACAGCAAGTTGATGGGGGTTCGCTACCACCGCCGCCGTATATTGATCTACAACCACCACCATGACACAGGTCTTGATGCATCCTCCTTGTTTGAAACCTTTCTGATTCGCTGCCTCAAAAGTCTCAACTATCATCCTTCTACCTCCACTCGCATCTTTTGATCCTGTATCGTATGTATATATTTTATTCTTGGCTCACTCTGAACTCTAACTTTCATCATACTACTCGTCTCACTTCATCCATCACGTCTGATTCGTTCATTCAGTTCTTATTCGATACCCACCTCATTCTTTGTAACATCATCACACTTGTTTACCGTCTTGAATTTATATATTCCGTGTATAGCTCCATCCCCCACCCGTCCATATGGCCATAAGACCTGTATTTTGTACTTTTCTATCTCTTTCCATAGCTCATGCTACATATGTGGCGTGCACCGACATGTTGGAAGGATGAAGTACTTTTCAATATCAGCACTTCGTCCTGCTCCTGTGGGGCTCATCAGTTGAACCCACACTAGCAGAAGTTGGTATTTTTGTCGATGGATACTTATTGTAGAATTTCCTTCTGTGGTTCAAGGGCACTTATGATCATCGTTGAAGGCAGCTTGGTGATTGACACTGGTAAGTAACTTGGATACTAACAGAGCCTTATTCATGCATTTAACTTGCAGTGACTCGACTCAAAGTTAGGCCAATTCCTCGTTTCCAACTCACAGGGAGATGAAATTTCTCTCGGCTCTTGTTACTACCATTTCACTTCAGGTCGCTACCAGTGGCGCTGATTTCACTATAAATACCCCGTCAAATGCAGTCGTCTGCGAACCACTCCTCATCTCTTGGACGGGCGGAATCGCTCCCTATTATCTGAGTGTCGTTCCAGCCGTTCTGCCTCAAAATTCACTTGCTGAATTCGGTGGCATCGATGCTGAAAGTTTCACCTGGACCGTAAACGTTGAAGGTGGTACTTCTGTAGGACTTAGCATAACGGACGGCAACGGGGAGGCTGCACAAAGCCCTTGGTTCGCAGTCCATCCCGGTCCTAACTCAGATTGCCTTGCGTCGAGCACTTCTGCGCCGGTGGCTTCCATCTTATCAACAACGTAAGACCCTAATTGTATCACTACATTCACCGCGCTAAGTAGTTTTATATTGTTGGTGGTAGCACATCTACAGTGGGGACGGCTAATTCCGTATTTGCCAGCACGATCTCCGGTGGCTCCTCTCCTGCTCAAACTTCAACTCATGCACCAACGGGCGTCATCGCTGGTGGGGTTATCGGAGGTATTCTCCTTATTCCTCTCCTAGCCTTGATATCATGGTATTTTTGTATTCGTCGACCCAAAGATGCTCAAGAAAATTCAGGGAATGTCACTTCCCCACTGATAGCCCCAGAAGTTCTAGGTAACGGTGTCTGATTTTTGAATTGTCCTATAATGTTCATATTTACTTCAGAATCTAACCGCGACCCGACAGAACCGACACCATTTACCCTTCTATCCGGTCCTGTTCAGACAGACTCCGATCCTCTCAGTGACTCTGGTGGCGTAATGCGGAAGGATTGGAGGAACGCCACATATCAGAATACCTGGAGTTCAGCAGCTGCAGCTAGCACTAACGTGGATGGGGAACGAGTGGACCTGGATACAACGTTTGAAAAGCTTCGGGTGCTGGCGGAGCAGCTGAACCGGGGGCTTGCAGCTCATGGTCCCGATTCCCCTCGCATTGCTTTGACCGTATCCGCTTCTCCAGGCACATCTAATTCGCTAGCTGCTGAAGCCAGCGAACAGCAATTTGATAGGGGTTTGCTACTACCACCGCCTCCGTATATCGATCTACAACCACCACCACGACACAGGTCCTGATACATCCTCCTCGTTTGAAACCTTTCTAATTCTCTTCCTCAAAATCCTCAACTATCCCTCCACTTGCATCTTTTGATTCTGTATCATAAATACAAAGTGTATTCTTGATATCATTTCGGGGTCTCGCTTTCATCATATTTACTCACCTCATTTCGTCCATCACATCTTCCTTCATACAATTCTCGATGCCCAATTCTTTACTCATTATCATCCTTCAATATTATTATTTTACACTTTTTTTATGTCGTATCCTCTTTCGGAACAAGTCGAATTCAGAATCACATCTCATCCATCAATGACCGATACGATCTGTATTTTTGACCCTTCTATCTCTTTCCGTAGCTCATATGCTGAAACGATGAAGTGCTTCTCAATATCAACACTCAGTCTGCTATGGTGTGGCTCTTCAGAAGTTGAACCTCACCAATAAAAGGTCGTAGGATTCTATACTATTCTTGTCGATGGATACTCACTAGTCCTTCTTTGTTTGAAGGGCACTTTGATCACTGGAGAAGGCAGCTTATTGATTATCATCGGTAAGTAACTTGGATACTAACAGCACCTTATCCATGCATATAAGCCGTTACTCGAGCTATCATCCCAATCCCTCCTTTCCAAATCACAGGCCCGGGTAGACGATATTCAAAGTTTCTCCCGGCTCTTGTTACTTACTATTTTACTTCAGGCCACTATGAGTGGCGCCGATCTAACTATCAATACCCCGGCAAATGCAGTCGTCTGCCAACAACTTGACATCACTTGGACAGGTGGAATTGCTCCCTATAAGCTGAGCGTTGTCGCAGTCACGCTCAACAATACGCTTGTTGAATTTAATGATATCGCCGCCAACCCCGTCGCATGGACCGTAGACGTTGCAGTTGGTACTTCTATAGAGCTTTTCCTTCTCGACAGCACTGACTCAATTGCACAAACATCTCCTTTCTTCGTCAATCCCGGTCCGAATTCCAAAAGTTGCCTTCAAACTGTAAGTTTAAGTTCCTCTCTGGTCACAGCACTTAGCATCGCACAATGGATTTCAAGTCTCACAAAATCTCAGGTAGATGTTGGAAGCACTGCTGCTATCTCTCTGACTGTTGATGGTGTTGGTTTTAATACGGGTGGAAATGTCATCACCGTGACTCCTACTGCGATTGGAAGTTCTAATTCTGGCACCACACTAGCTGCGTCGAGCATCACTAGCAGCTCTTCTATCCATAGTTCGACTCCTATACCACCCGGCGCCATCGCCGGCGGGATTGCAGTAGTTGCCGTCCTTTGTCCTCAGAAGGATTCACAAGCTCATAAAACATCCCCACTATTGGTCTCAAAGGAAGGTAGCTGTATTCGCTCTTCAGGATCCTTTATAATGCTCATATATACCTCAATTAAAACTATCCATGACCGGACGCGACCAACACCATTCACTCTTCTAACAAGTCCTGTTCAGACGGACTCTCGGCCCTCTGGGGGCGTAGTGCGGAAGAATTGGGGGGTTGTCAGATTAAATAATGCCCCCAGCCCAGCAGCACCAGCTAGCACTACCACGGATGGGGAACGAGAGGAGGACCTAAATACAACGTTTGAAAAACTTCGGAGACTGGCGGAGAAGCTGAATCGGCGACTTGCCGTCCATGGTTCTAGAGCCCCTCGTATTGATTTGACTGTATCCGCTCCTCAACGCCTATCTTCTGTAGTCAGTGAGCAGGAAGTTGATGGGCTCTCGCTACCACCGCCGTATATGGATCTGCAACCGTCAGCATAAGTATATGGTCAATCTAGCTATGTATGTGTTTTCAGCCCAAAGACAGCACTTTCTTTCTTAATGCATCCATTCACGCTGTACATTCGTTGTATATATTCGTTATACCCCTCTCTCAATTTATCGTATATGGTTCCATGTGACCCAATCAACCCTGTAGAAAGTAGTTGTCTTACTCTTTTCTGGAGGCTCTCGGCCCGCGAAGTATCCAGACCTCAGCTTCTTGTTCATATCTGGGTATGAACCTAAAATACCTATGTGCGATTGCGGCCATTATCAGCACAACTCTGACCTCATTGTTCAATCACAGAATGAGCGCAACAAGCCCAAGACTCCAGGTCTACCGAGCGTGGGTTGAAGCATGGGTGTCTACCACAGAGAATCCGACGATGAACGCCTCCATTTCATCCCTCGAAAACCTCGCTATTCTTTTTCGGGATGAGAACCTCTCCCAATTGCAGTCTGGTTCACAACTGAAGCAAATTGTCACCCTCTTCAAACAACTCGCCCACAATAACCAACTCACCATTGGCGGAAAGACTCCATCCTCATGCGACGAAACCAACGCCCTAAGCGAGCGATACGACCCCCGAACCAACTGCTCCTGTACAGGGCTTTATCCCATCGAACCAGGTTTAACCATCGAGGATGTAATCCAGCAGAGCAGATGCAATGCCATCAGGAAAATGGTCGAGGCAACAAAGATGGTCAACGGAAGGCTTGACGAATGGAACATTCACGATATCTTCACCAAAGAGAAATTACAGAACGCTGCAGCCGAGCTCGTTATGTCCGATTCGGATGAACAGCCTCCTTCTCATACGTGCAGCGGACCCGCAACTTCCATGCCATCAGTCCAAGCCCCTGACCGACGCCCAGATCCTCGCTACGACACGGACCTTTCCTTGTATCATCGACTCTATCCCACTGACGAACAAATCAAACTCTGCGCTGACGCAAAGTACTTTTTCGTTATTGCTTGTGGAGCAGGTCTGTGCGACGAGGGCCTTGCTCGCGCTCTCGCTGATTCGGGGAACGACATCCTCATCGCAGATTACTGCGAAGCAGCTTCAGATGAGATACTGTCTCTGCTGCAGCGGGTCGGCGCCGCTGCCATGGCGTTTTTGAAGCTCTGTAACATGGCGGGCGTAATCAATGACTGGCAATTTGAATGCAACGTCGCTGGGGTGATACAATTTCGCGTATTGGGTTACTACCGCGACCATGCGCGCACTCGAATACCCCACGGCGTCTATGGAACCCACATGTCTGGTCTGACTGTCCATCGACACATCGACATGGGTATTTTTGTTGGTGTCGTGATTGCATCGGTTGCTATCGGAGAGCAGATCAAAGAGAAGGATTATATGGAGCTCGTGGAGGCGTGCACGTTGGTTAACGATTTAATCGATTTTCGCAGCGACGTATTGCGCAAGCAGAGGGAGAATCCTGTGCTGCGAGGAGTGCGGGGTTGTCTTTGCGAATATTTGGATGGACTCATGTCGACCTGTTTTGAGAAGGCATGCAAAGTGATTCGGTATAGTCGGCTGCAGGCATTGGTCACCATGGGCTTTTGCAATTGGAGCGTCATGTCGTCCCATCATAAAGTCTTCGAGCTGGTTACTGAGGCGCATGAGGCGACGACGTACCCATGTTGCGAGTACAAATCGATGTCGGACAGAAAGTATGAACAACTGTTGGAGGCACTAGCTGTGTACGGCACACTGGGAGATCAAGGGCCTAGAGTGACGAAACGGCGAGCAGAGATGGACATGGCTTATTATCAGATCCGACTTTTACCAGAGGCTCATACAGCCTGGTTAGCGGATTGTACGCGGAGTTTGTTGGATCCAGTGAACTTGAGGAAGATAATCGATGTTGTACATT
>JABAJV010008839.1:0-15270 GCA_018854895.1 Tricholoma furcatifolium | reverse complement strand
GATGCGCCGTGTTTACTTGTTACAGCCCAGACCCGTCGTCTTGCGCGCTACCTCAATTCACAGAACATTTTCACATAAAATATAGTTGGGATCAACTTTCATGGGAGCCTGGCAAAATATTCTGTTTCTGTGGATATACACGTGAACCGAAGATTGGCGGAACCAATGGGATGGTTATGATCGCTCGCATAGCTTGCAAGCACGGTTGTGAACCCGGGATATGTCTTGACATGGAGCGTGCATAGCCAATTAGTTCTCTTGCTCTTGATCTTATGGTTCCACTCTGGATGAAGTCTCGTTCGAAATTTTGCGCCACCTGTGCCGTGTCGCGAACATACATAGGAAAAGATTTCATTAAAGTGGACGTGTTGACAGACAGTTTTGACAAGACAAAGTTCTACAACCTTTTCGGCTTCTTCTTTATCCAGCCAGTCCTGAAACGCCGCCCAACAGTCCCATCGAAGATTGAATTTTGATGTTGATGTGTCGTGCGCGAAGCTTCCTATTGGAGGTGAAGCGGAACGTTTTCGGAGGCGAAAATCTAAGAATGGTGTCGGGCGAGCGCTTCCTGATGTCAATGGGCCGTGATCAGTGAAGGCGGGGAGAGGGTTGTTGCAACGAGTCAGGTCTGTTGTCGAGGCAGGTTGAGGTCGTAAGCTCGCCTGAAGGGAAAAAAGACCGCGATGAGGATCTGAGTCAAAGTGATAGACAGGAGGTGATCTCGCCAGAGAATTATCCTGTGGCCATGGCACAGCCTGGCCTTTGAGTGACGACGCGGGTGAGAAGGCGCGGGTGGGCGCGTTCCAAACAACGCATTTGGCAGGATCATGTGATCTACATACTGCATTTGGAATAAGGTTTTCGGCGAAATTTCAAAACTGGTCAATTTGCCGCAGAAGTGAGCAATTCCCACGCACATGGTCAGCCAGCGTCAACGATATCGGCGCTTCTCTCCTTTCTGCGACGCCACACTCTGCCAAGCCAGTATGCAGCATTCACCTTCTACTGTATCTTTTTGTAGTGGTTTAACCTCTCGACAATCGTTCTGGGACTTGCTTTGTTGAGTTCCTAGGCTTCATGGCTAACTGGCGTCAAGATTTCAAGTGTGCGATGGCAATCGGTGTTTAGGGGGTTTCTTGACAGCGAACTAAAAGTAACAGGTCCATATACCTATATAAAGTCAGGAGTGATGTTGATGGCACATTTTTCAGGGTCGCGTTGCCACGTTTGATTCAGCAGTGAGCACTGTGGACATCCTCACCAATGAGCATCAGTTATGATTTATCAGGTGCCCACAACCGCACCTGCCCTTTCGATTTATAAGTAGGAAAGATTGTGTTACCGTGGAGCTTCAATTGACGCAGCTCTCCACTGTCATGTAGTAAGAAGCTTCTTTGGCAGTGATGAAACGATGAAATGTAGGTAAGCCACCGGAGGCGATGGAGCGCGAATAGAAGAAAGGAAGCGAAGAGACTTGTTTTGAAGATGACTTGGTAATTCTTCTACACCTCCTAGGCCCAACCCTACAGCTGAAGGTGTTTCGCAATTCCAGGGCTAGCAGGTGAGCACGTTGTCCAACCGCCTCAGAGATTGAAAAGACAGGGACTTGTTTATTAGTTACTAGACGCTCCGCAAGGGATTGAAAATTCAAAATCAGGAACAGATGGGATCATGACACTTGGACCCATCACAAGATTGCATACATGACTAAACTAAGCATGTACTGTATATAAGAGAACTGACACCACTTTAACTTTAGAATCGAGTCCTTTCTCGCTCGCTCTTTCACGTTCCTCACGAATCCTAGAATGTTCTCCAAAACCATCTTCGCTCTTGCTTTCTTTGCTTCAGTTGCCCTAGCTCAGTCGGGTACCGCTTCCAGCTCGGCAGCTGCTCCCACATCCACTGCTGGAATCGATCAATGCATCCTAAGCTGCATTGAGCCCGCTGCTCAAGCCGTTGGCTGTGCTTAGTATGTCTTATCTATTCTAACGAGCTATTCATAAAGTTAATTCTCGTTCTTCACAGCACCAACACCACCTGTGTCTGCACATCCACTCAGTTCCAAACCCAGGCCGCGGCTTGCCTCCAACAAAACTGCACAGCGGCAGAGCTCCAGGCTGCCCTTCAATTGCAGGAAGAAGAGTGCGCTACTGGTGCGTTACCTCGACATCCAATAGCGTCGAAACCAGACTAATCTTTCATTCCCCTCGAAAGTCACCGCGTCAGGATCTGCTAGTGCCACTGGGTCAGCCACCTCCAATGCCTCGTCCGCCGCGGCGACCACCACCAAAGCTGCCTCCTCTGCTGCCGCCAGCTCCAAGGCTGCCACCAGCACCGCTCCCGGTTCAAGCTCCACCCACGCGTCCTCCACTACCGCTGCTGCTGCTGCCACCTCCACAAACGCGGCGATGGGCAAGGGTGAGAGCATGGGTCTCGCAGGTCTCATGATCGCTGGTGTTTTCGGTCTCGTGCTCTGATCGGTGGGTTAAGTTCGAGAGGATGGTTCCTGCAAGTTCCTGGCTCGTTCACCGCGTTCCATATTTCATGAACCACTATATCTATGAACTATTGAACGATGTACAATCTGGACTTTTAATGCATACGTATGATTCAATTACTTGCTGAGGTGTTGAGAATACACTGAACTGAAAGGTATATTAATGAACCATTCCTTCTTTAGGTCCAAAATGTCTCGCGGGTGGCGCCTACCATCGGTGGATGTAAAGATATGTCAGGGGTCTGTCAATTTTATCCGACGCCACGCAGAATGTCAGGAATTATTCAAAGTTGCACGCTTGTCATTAAGTTCCAAGTCTAGCTGTAACGTCCCTTCAAGAATTGTTCTGATACGGTGGAGGTGGTACATCGACGCCCATCCTTCGATCATTCTCCAGCACCGTAAGCCTTCTATTCGCACTTTCCAACAACATCCGGACACGCCCTCCTGCTCCATGAACCTGCTCTATTGGCGTAGGCGCATCGTTGCTCCGATCAAGCCCGACACGCGATCGAGTGCTAGACAAGGGGCTATCCAATCCATCGGACTCGCTGCTTATTGGGCTCCTGAGCCTAAAGGGTTCGACTGCCAGTGAATGAAGTTAGACTCGTAATTGCTATACACGACCCTATGGGGAACCTACCGAGAGCCTGTTCGTTTCGTCGAAATTGCCACCACCTTCCATTGCTGTTACGTGTCGTGGGGCTCACGCTTCCCAGGGTGCTTGGGCTATCTAGGATTAGATCATCGGTATTGTTCGGTGGGTCGGGGCCAGGCCTGGAAGATGGTGTATTCAGTTCTTCATTCGTTGGTCCTCCATTTACAACCTCTGCAGTCCGTCTAGATGATCTAGTAGATGTAACGCGTTTCCGTTGTGCACGGGGCGGAACCGTGATGATATCTTCCGCCGAAGCATTTTGTATTGCAACATTCAACATGCGAGGTTTCCGTTGTGCTGCAACTTGCGCAGAGCCATTCCTTACAACGGGCAAAGGACGAGAAGTTGAGCCCGAGATACGCGGCTTCCTCTGCTCTAGGAAATGGGGAGAGCGCGGCGGTTCTGACAGTGAGGATAATGATGCATTCGGCGGCGCCGAGTCATGTCGATCTTCTGGTGACAATCCTGTTCTCCCTGGAAGAGGGGGTTTATGAATGACATCCAAAGGCAGTGACGACTCAGACGCATCCTCTGGCAGAGCTTGACCCGCTTCTAAAAAAAGGGGCACGTCAACGACGTGGTGTGCGACGCTTCCAGAGGAATTCGATGTTAGGAGGGGTTTATGTTGCTCCTGCAGTGGACTAACATCGGGGGATGCAAAAGGGCGTTGTGGTTCATCTCCGGGAAGACGGGGTTTGTGAATCTCGCTAGGCGGCCAGGCGGCAGCTAAGCTAATCGACGACAGATTCTCAGGTTGAGACAATGAGCTAGTTTCCTCTGAGCATTGTAGTTCGTCTCCAGGAAGACGGGGTTTGTGGATCTCGCGAGGCGGCCAGCCTTCAGCAGAAATTGATGTTTCAAGAGGACTATGTTGCGCCCGCAGTGGATCAATGTCAGCTAATGCAAAAGAACGTCGTTGTCCGTCTCCAAGAAGACGGGGCTTGTGGATCTCGCCAGGCGGCCAGGCTGCAGCTGAGCTCATTGACAGATTCTGAGACGATGAGCTAGTATCCTCCGAACGTTGTCGCACCTCTTGATCGCGTCTGTGTTCTATGAAAGGCTCGACACGAGCGGGTAACCGCGGTTTGCGCTGAACCTGTAAGATACCAGCTGGCGGTGAGCCATCTGGAATAGTACGAGATGATTGCAATATTGATTGTCCTTGACTTCCATTTCTGTTGCCATGTCTGGACGTCGTCAGCATGAAAGGTTTCGCTTCCAGAAGATAATTAACAGTGGGTCCACAGGTAGATCAGAAGACAATCTCACCTTCCAGCGCTGATATTTTATTTCTACGAGACGTCATGCGTCGCCTCCACCACCAAATGAACGCGATCGAAAAAATTGCAAAGGCGATAGGTCCGACAATAGCTGGGATCAAATATGTAGGTAATCCACCTGAGGAATGGCTGGACGAATTCGTCGTAGCGGTGGGCTCCAAAGAGAAAGTCGGTTGTGTGGCCAAGGTGGAGAAAGACGGAGCATAGGTAATATAGTCAATCGTGAAGTTTCTAGTTGGACTATTCGAAGCAAATTTCATGCTTAGCGTATGATTTCCCGCAAAAAGGTTGTTCTGCGAAAACCACAGGAAATTAGGGTCAACGACAGTGCCATTGTAAATATTGGATTTCGTGAGGTTCCCATCTAAGGTGAAATCCATGACAACGCTATCCTGAGAGGGGCTCACACCGAAGACAGATAAGGAAGTTCCTATACATTACGAAAGTAAGGCATTGCAAGCAATCCTATATGAAAAGATTAACCGACTCACCAGCAAATTGAAACGTTGCAGATGCAGCCTCGTCTTCCGTTTGAAGGGTGGAACCACCAACAGGATTTCGACTGGTACTGTTGACTCCATTAATGACAGCGTAACTTCGCGTCCAGTTTCCATTGTACACAATCGACGCATCCGCGTCGTCTACCAGGAGAGTCTGTCCCGTGAGCAACGTGTCCTTTCCGGGGGTGACTAAAGCGTAGTCAATCAATAGGGTTGGAAAGTCATAGAAGGTAACATTATGTTCATTAGTGTCCGGGAGCGACGGCGACTGATACCAGAGCCCCACGACCGTGTTGTTGGCAGGTATGAATATGTTGGTCGATGTTTCTGAGTCGAGAATAACTTGGTTTATTGTGTCGTTCGACGGAAAATCATCCGGTAGCACATGCCCATACATGCCAATCGATGTTCCTTTCTCCGAACGAAATTATTAAGAAAGGGCTTACCTCTCGTCTGTGGAATGCTTACCTGAGAAATTAAGGCTGAACTGGACATGAGTAACCCCTACGACAATTGCAGATCCTCCAACAAATATACTGCCAACTTCTCCATCGCTTTCCCATGTCCCTTTTGTAATAAAAGTTAAATGGTCTGTAAGTGAATTGTCCAGCAAAATGCGAGCCATGAAGGGGAGGTTAGTACATGGGAAATTACAGCGCTTCGAGGGCTTACTTCTAAAACTTAATGTGGATTACAGAAACATGGTGATGATCATCACTGGACTGACATAGGCGCGTTCGACAGATGAGACAACTCGACGACAGGTCGAAGATCTTCCAAACGTCAAGATAGCACATTGGAATGCTATTACATCCGAATCATCTAACGAGAAATGTTCATGGAGTTCTGGAAGAATTGGAGTTTAATCCCAGTGCGCACAGCGAGAGGGACGAATGCGGCAAAGAGAAACCACCCACCCACCTGTGTTCTTGAACATGGCTACCCTGACACATTTCGCCTGCGAACTTCAATGCTTTTTTCGCGAGGGAGAGGAAATAGGGCGCCCTTACGATCAAGATTCTGCGATATATCATTTGAAAGCAACTCACATGAAATGCTTAACAACATGCTCTTGGCGACAAAAAATCATGGCTCTGGACAGATTATCCCATGGTTAAAACACGATTCCAGCCAATTTCCCGGAAGCCGTGCATTGAGTAGGAAATCAAACTCTCATGAAAAGCGTTGAGGTTGAAGATAGACGATCATAGAACCGTCCAAGCCAAGAGAAACAATGCCTTCTACTCGAGCGAACATTGATCGAATCTGCCTAACAAAGATTTGACTGCGTCTCCAGCTCACTGGTGGCTATAGGTGTCAGTTCTTGCGTTTATAAGCGGCAGAGGAACCACATCTGAAGGCGTCTGAAGGCATCGAAGAACGTTTCATTAAGATAGACTAGTAAAATTGTAGCAAAAACAATAACTCAACACACTGGCACTGTCGCATATCAGTCGAAGAGTCCAGCTCCACGCCAATATGCAACCCATCGTTTCACGTCCTCGGCCTGGAGAGACGGTACATCCTTCATCGTGGGACTGAAGGCTTGGGCTTTCACTGTCGCAAAGCTGGCCAATCCGCCACTTTCCACCTCTCGGAGACCAGCCTCATTAATGGCCTGATCTGCTTTAGATATCCCGCGGAAGAATTCCAAAAGTTTGATCGCGGGCTAGTTGGGACAAATTCAATTATAAAATCGTTCAACAACATAAGTATACTCACAATGGACTTTAGTTCTGAGTCGCTGGCATTCCTGGATCGTTTCTCAAGTAACGAGAACCACTCTTGGAAAGGAACGACATCTAGCGATCCTCTTTCCTCCTCCAGGGCTATTTTGATCGAGTTGATGACCTCGTTCCACTGTATAGGTCGAGGATGAACCACATTAAGTGCTTGAGGCAACTCCTTTGACGAGAACGCGACATCAATGATTGCCTTGGAGACTGCGTGCATTGGTAGCCACGAGACCAGCTAAGATGCTCGTCAGTTTAAGGCAGACGTTGTATGAAGTAGGAGAACGTACCCCGGTGGCGCTAGGTAGCGCTCCCAGAGCCAAACTAGATTTGACGAGGATGGGCATCCAATCGCTCGTAGCCCACGCGCCGTTAGGGAGACCTCCACTGATTTGACCAATGCGGAAGGAAGTGAATTGCAGGCCGCTCCTCTCCAGAATCTGCGGGAAAAGTTGAAAACAATCAATGACATGAGGTAAGATGTTCGACTCACCCTCTCTGACACATATTTACCTTCGCCGTACCCGCCGCCCACAGCGACCGAGGCATCGGATTGGATGTCCTCGGGGAATGGCGTGTCAATTCTTCCCCATGACTGTGCTGACGCGACAGAAGAGGTAAACAAGAACCGGATTGAGCTAGAGTGTGGGCCCGAACGCGCAAAGTCAATGAGTTTGCGAGTGCCTCGGATATTGGGTTCAAAGGACGATAAAGAAAGGTTGAAATCGAGGCGCCAGGCATTGTGGATGACGACTGTCACGGTATCCTGGATCTGCTAAAAGTCAGTCAAAGTTCTGCGATGAGGTGGTTGATGCTAGTTGACCTTTTTGAAAACGTCTGCTTGCAATCCAAATCCAGGGAGTGCCGTATCACCTTCGACGAAAACGAGCCTGTCGGACTGAAGTAGCTTCACATCCAATGCTTTGTCCTCGAATCGCTGTACATGCCGTTCAAGGATCGACGCCGAACCAGACGACGCACGGTTCAATGCGTAAACACGCTCAACCGAAGAATCGCCCAAGAGGTCTGCGAGGATCTGGGACCCAAGGTTACCTGTTGAGCCCGTCAAAAGGACTACCTTGCCAGTTAGCGAAATTTTCTCGGTGGACGAGGTTTCAAGACCGGCGCTGTATTTCTCGATCATGGCTTCGATTCGAGACTTGCCGTCGGTTTCGCCTTTGAAGCCATCCGGATTGGCAACGAGGTTGACGAGGAACGTCGCGAGGCTTTCGATCGAGGGATATGAGTAGACGGTGTTTTGAGTGACACTCTCCGCAGCCCTAACTATCGCATTATCTTTACTTGCACGTAAAGCTCCAGTTATACGTCGCCGGAGAATTGTAGCACTCAAGCTGTTTCAGAACGAAATCTGTCAAAAGCTTTCTGCAGGATAACTGATGGAACTAACCTGTCGAAGCCCTGCTCAAAGAGATCGCCCGAGACTACAAAGCTCTTTCCAGAATGGATATCAGCAGAGTGTTGAAGGAGCCAAGTCTCGACGTCGTCGTTTCCCCAAGACACAGGAGGCACAACGTCCTCGCCTTTCGCGCTTTGTTCTACTGTTGCATAACTACGACTCGATTAGCTCTTGACGGAGAAACACGAGAAAAATCACACACAGCCCCTCAATCTCATCATTGTAGGCCTTGAGAGCCATCTTTCTCATGACGGTACCTTTCCCTGTTCGAGGAAGAGGCTTTTCCCGTGAAGTGATGAGAATCATCTCTTTGAAAATCCGACTGAACGTGGGTGCGACCTTGTTGGCTTCCTCCACCACGGACCTATGCACATAAGTCATGAGACCTCTCTAGTGAATGAGAACGCATCGAATAAGATCGCACCAAAGTTTGTTTCGGAGCTCTGCGAGCTGGGTCTGGTCTTCGACGTTGATAGCATATTCTGCTTTGGGTTCGATGAGAATTCCAGGCTGGTCATGGGCTTGACCGAATATGATGGTCCCCATAACGCTGAGAAGAGAAGACACCACAATCAGTGATTAGACAGATATGGCAGACGGTATCGACGCACTATGGGCTGCTCATGACAATATCCTCCATAGGTGCTGGGACGGTCTTTTCTCCTGATGAGTGGATTACTACATCGTCGATGCGGCCCACGCTAATGAACGATCTCTCAGAAACTGCGGCCAAAAGACAGAGGAAATTACGCACATCTTCCACAGATAATCTTTGGTGGGATGTGGTTCCCACAGATCAGAGGTGGCATATCCTCTCACGTCTGGTAAGTTTTCGACAGGAAGCGAGTGCGTTTCCGTAGTCTATGTAATCAAAAATAGTTTCGTTCAGAGAAGATTGCGGGGATCAATGACTGACTCGTCACGCACCAAGAACTGACACTCGTACGTGCCATCACCTTGAGGCACCCATCGAACATTCGAGCGCTTGCTAAACTCCATATATGCCCAGTCCTGCTCATCACCAGGTCTTGGAATGGCGTGCGTTGGTGATCCAAACTCAGTTCCTCCGTACCCGGGGTTGAGCTTGACGCCCTGCGAGAACATGAAGTCACCAAGCTTTGGCGTGACAGCACCACCAGAGTAGCCCTAAGTGTAATAATATGGATCAAACAGCATTATGGACCGATACAAAGATCGACGTACGACAAACTCGAGGGTCTTGAGGAGATCGACGGCTTCTTGGGACTGCGCCCATATTTGGAGTAGGGTCGGAATGGTGATCATCGAATTGCACTTGGTGCGACGAGTGTGATCGAGAATGTTGTCAGGAGTTGGCATCATTGGGGTCATCTCCGTTGAGGTGACTTGAGGAGGGTAGACACCGATCGAATTTACGCCAAACAACGCGTAGAGAACCTGGACGTAGACGCCGAGAGTATGGAAGGAAGGGAGCATCATTCCGGCGATGCGCACTCGGGGTTTGTGGTCCCTGAACTCGATGAGACAAGCTACGCGGTGGAGACATCAGAACTCGAATAGTACGAAGGCATCGACGACACGTACGGAACGCAGCCCAATGCGACATGATAAGATGTGTCTGGTAGATGGCTTTTGGGAATCCAGTGCTACCGGAAGAGTGAAGGATGATGGCAACGTCCGACAACGACGGCCTGGTAGCAGGGGGTGGATATTGTTCGAAAGAGTCCTCGGAGGTTTCGTGGCCCAGCTTGGGATATATTGTGCTGAGAGAAGGGATTTCCTCGATTGAGAGCTGAAACTCGGGAGAGTCAGCAGCAAGTTCTGCCTTGAGACCATCGAGAAGAGGCCGAAGGGTAGTAGGTGTGGTCAAGAGACGATGACAGGAGGATTTCTTAAGAAGGTGGGCGACAGCAGCTGGTGTGTTGCGTGGTGAGATAGGGAAAGGCTTTGATGATATGATTGAATTCTTGTGATCAAATAACACTCAAAATAATGCTCACCACAAGACCAGCAGTCATGAGGCCGACAGTAATGGCCTGATAGACTACGGTATCTGCGAGGGCAAGAAACGCTACGACTTCTTGATCTGGACCAGTGCGTGTGGGTCGAACGAGGTGCGCTACGCGATGACAAGCGCGACCGAATTCGAGATAACTGATTTCTGTGACATCGGATGAGCCATCTATGTTATAGACGAAGACCGAAAGATCAGAATTGTGTTTCCAGTGGAAATGTATGGTCTCTGGGATGGTGAGTGAGCCATCGACGGGAGGAAGGACAGGATCTTGTTCTGTGGACATGTTGTTGAGGAGGCCGTAAGATGGACTGTCTGTGTTTATATCAGACACAGAGTAAGAAATAAGAATGTCAACTTACTCCTTCAGGTAGACCGGGGTTCGGGCTACCTCCACGTTGACCGATCAGGCAAGTCATCCTTGCCATGTTCAACGTTCCCGGTTAATATATGGCCGACATACGAGCCATTCTTCCGCGTAAAAGCGGATGCTGGCTAGTCATTTCGCATATCGTTGTGAGTAACTGACTGCTGGGAGAACGGCGAACTTTCACTGTCAGCTGGACGATCACGTGTGCATCGTTCAAGTCGCGCGTCACGCTTAGTCCACGTCGTAAGTGGAACTCCACGAACTGGGAGATTATCGAAGAAGATAATCTACACACCTAAGTTCTCCAGGCTTTCTCAACGAGACTTTCAGTAAGTCATCGAGTTACGGCATCCTGCTAAATTTTCAGACATTTGTACATAGTGTCTAGGAAGTTACAGGTCATTGGTCAATATTTCCATCCTTTCTTTTAGCGAGCCAGGCTCACATGTCTAGCTCCAGATGGAGTATGTGCAAAGCAGCTTTTCCAAACTCCTAAATTTTCCAGTGATTTGCGTAACATGTCGAACGAGGGTAGGAAGCAAAGGTTTTTTGAAGTTGTTTTGAAGCCTCGTTTCAGAACAAGAGTTCAAACGTTCAAAGTTCGTTTTGAACTTGACAATGAGAGATCACCGCCAACGGGTAAAACCCATTTGCCGGATATTGCCGACGGTCTTGAACCTCTGCCTACACCACAGCGAAAAGTACCGCTATAAAGTACGTTCGTCTGCTCGATACCTAAACCTTTCTAAAATGACTGGAATTCTAGCTCTTAAAGTCTTCTACCCCGCAGCTCTCGCCTATCGTTGAGTCCAATGAAGGTCAAGGTAAACCGGCAACGGTCCGCGCACGGATCCCATATGTGATTGACTTTTCGTTTTGAATTCTTATCTCCGTTTAAAACGGGGAACACATGAATTCAGAGTCCTTCATGCCATGGTCCCATCCGTGAACTAGTGGCGAAATCTTACGCCTTGTGTAACAGCAAGCTAGGCTCTGACTTTATTTATTCCTAGTTTTCTAGTATTCTGAATCTCTCTTGCATGCTTTGCATAACGTGCGTTGTCAAAACTTTTATCCACCTACACAATGCTCATGAAACACATGCGACATATCAAGGGACATAGATGTGATTGAAGTGATCAGTCGGTACCAACACTGCAAATCATGATCGATGCATGATCTCCAGACCATGTGATCTTTTCTGCATCACAGACATCAGCACAATCTTTTCTGCATCAAAAGACATTCAGCACATAAACAACTCGACGATGCGAAGCGGTACCTAAAAATTTTTGAGAATCTCCAACCTCCCTCTCTTTCCTTACTCCTACCTTAATGGCGAACATCGTCTATGACGATGCCAGCAGCATCGTATCCGCGGGTGGCAGCACCTGGAAGACGGTGACCGAGCCTCGCTTTTTCGATGGGTCCACCATATACCCGCCCAATTCATGCGGCGACAGTGGTGATACGGGTGAATACGCTACCTTGACGGTGTCTTTCCAAGGTGCGTAACCTGCCCGTACGTCTCCCAAGTCGCCTCTAACCTTCCTCTAATTTTATAGGGACCTCACTAGCCATGATTGGAAATACTCCGGCTTCGGAATGTACCCAATGGATGGAGGTTTCGATTGACGGTGGCGCGACGAACCAAGTGTCCTACGGTGACCCAGATCCCCAGAACACCATGCAGTGGTACAAGTCTCCAACGTTGTCGGATGGCTCGCACACCATTAGCTTCTCCCGTATTGCTGGTACCGCTCTTGATTTTATGGTAGTCAGTGCGGGTCTCACAACGCCATTGTCCGGGTTGACGCTGATCGTGGACGACGGTGACTCCGGGGTCGATTATTCAGGGACGTGGTCAAACCCTAGTGAACGCTATGTTGAGAGCACTTCCTCCGTCGAGTTTTATCCCTATGGGAACGCGGTGCACCAGACTAGTACAGTGGGGTCTTCAATGTCGTTCCAGTTTTCAGGTATGCATCTTTTTGAAACGCGGAATAACTTTTTTGACGCTTTTTTAGGGACTTCCATCTCGGTTTACAGTGTCTTTGATTACGCTTCTATCGGAAATATGGATGTCGACTTTACAGTTGATGGAACAACTCACTCGCAGTCTTTCACAGTATCAACCACGACCCCCGGTTACAAGGAAGGCATAGGCCACCGTGGAAATATTCTGCTTTTCACCAGTACTGGACTCTCTGCCGGAACTCATACGCTCAAGGTCGAGCTCACGAGCAACAGCGGCATGACCTTGGCGTTGGATTACTTCCTTTATACACCATCATTTGACACACTCGCTGCTTTGGAGGGCGTAAACACTGCCACGATTACCACATCCTCACCTTCAACGTCAACCGCCGCCGCATCATCCTCGACAGATGCATCATCCTCATTATCATCCTTACCAGCAGGCCAGAGTTCTAGCTCTTCAACAGGTACGAATGCAAGCTCTCAAACCGCATCGCAAACCTCTTTGGGGAAGTCTTCTTCTAAGTCATCTGTGTCAGGGACGAGCCCCTCGTCCGCTGGTTCAACTGATGGTACTTCCTCATCCAGCTCCGGCACAGGGAATTCCAGTAACGATACAAATCTCAACTCTTCTAGTTCTTCCTCTCCTCCTATAAGTGCAATAATCGGCGCCGTGTTGGGTGCCGTACTTGTAATTTTAGTTTTATTATTCATTCTGGTCTGTCGACGAAGGCGGAGACGGTCTCGCTCCTTGTCAACACATGCTATGGCATCCGAACCAGATACTTCAGACAGTAGGTTCCTTCCTCTTTTCGCGCTCGGCTTAAATTATTCACACTTTGTACAGGCGACACTGCAGTACTACGCTCTCAATCGCAGGATCTACTCGTCAAACCCTTCCTAAGCACCATGCCCACCTCAGGGTATCCTGAAGATGTCAAGTCTCCCTCAGGATTGCATTCTTTTCCGACAAATTCCACCCCACTATCTATGTCTCCACCAAGTGTCTTGGCGGAAATGAACTCCGCTGAAGCTGAGTTGGACAACGAACAAGACCTTACAAGCCCCACGCTTTCATATACGACTTCAAGAGCTTTCCATGGGACATCGTTGGTCGACGTCGATCCAGCCCCAGCTGCGCCAGGCAAAGCAGATTTGGCTGAGACTAGTAGTCTCGCATATCTAGTCCCACCTCTAACGGCTGTAGCAGCATCCCCAGCTCTTCCATCGTCACAGTATACTAACGATGTGCCAAACACTCCCGCGTACTTGGGCATCGTTACGCCTCTCAATTCTTCATCACCACTTCCACTACGTAAAGGTAGCAGTCAGGCATATCTTATTCCACCTTTGACCGCCCAAACAACGCCTCTCACCCCTCTACGCAAGCAGGATGTACCTGATACTCCCGCGTATCTCATTCCACCTCTAACTGCTGTCGATATTACTTCAGCTCCCGCATCTCCATTATCTCCATTCTCACCTCCTCTCTCCCAGAAGCGCAAAGGCGATTCTGGCGACTCCCCTGCATATCTCATTCCACCGTTGGCGGCTACTCCGTCAACCTCCCGTGCTCTCCCTATACCTCGACCGAATCCTGTGCCACATTCTATGCCACCTCATCAAGGGCCCTCAACCTCGACTGGGCAGGGCTCAGGGCAACAAGAGCGGTCGTCTACTGCAATCCTGCGAAATCGCATGCAGCGCCTCCAAGATCTCGTTGAGGAGCTCAACTTTGCGCTTGCGGAGGGCAAGGCCAGCGGAGCACATGTCGCAGAGTTGAGGAGGAGGATAAAGGAGTTGAGCCAGGATGATGCCGAAGCTATTGAGTTAGATTGGAGAGCGCCTGCTGGTGTTCCGCCTCCATATCGTCGTTGAGTTCTTGATGGACCTGTTCCTAACAATCCCATTAATTGTTCCAAGACTCTCTATGTAGGATGGAACTAGTGTCTATTTTTAATGTATTCTTCGCACTTCTATGGACAACCCTGAGCATCAGACATTCAAATTTTTCCCCTCCACGTTACCTGTACTTGGATATGTGGTAGGGCGGGAGCGATGCATAAATGGGATGATATTGCATTAAATCCCCTGTAGCGCCTGAAATAGTGGCGACAGAGCAGCGAGCGTATGCGCGGCAGGAGGTTTGGGGAAGTTTACTGTAAATACAGGTCTTTGATTAATCACACCTGCAGTATAGCCTGTGCGTGTGATACCCATTAGCCTTGATAGAACAGTCTTCTATGTTTCACAACAGCGCCTTATGCTGTGAGGGCTGTCAAATAACGTTAGATTGGTTCTTTTGGCCCTTGCGTGTGATACCATTCAAGGCCTTCATAGAACAGTCTTCTCTGTTTCCAACACTTACCAACAGCGCCCTAGGCTAGCGCCCTTACCATGTGGCTCAAATAACATTCGGATTGGTTCTTTTAGCGCCTGCATGTGATACAATTGGCCTTCCTAGAACAATCTTCTCTATTTTACTGCAGCGCCCTGTGCTGTGACGATGTCAAAGAACGTTATGATGTAACCCATGAGCATCTTATGTATAGTATCCTATGTTCACAAGGCTGTCCTTTTTTTTTCTTTTTTGGCTATGGCAGAGCGCCTGAAAGAGATTATAAAGTTGAAGGAACTCCCTGGTTCCAACATCAAAGCACCCGCGTACACCCAGCTCCCACGAGTTATTCAATCACATACTATCCACACAACACGTACTACATCATGTCTTCTATCTCCGTAGACTTCGAGGATCAGGTTGACGGGACTGTAGATGTACAGGAGGAAGAACAGACCGACGTGACTGAGAATGTCGAGGGCGAGGAACAGGTCACTGAGACTG
>JABAJV010008837.1:4228-15333 GCA_018854895.1 Tricholoma furcatifolium | reverse complement strand
TTTGTTAAATCTTTAATCTTTTCTCTCAGGACATACCAACAGTTGCATTCAATTTTGTCAGGGCATCATGAGGGCGTCCACCTTGACCAGATTGCGAAATACCTCGAGCCGCGTAAACGGCAGTTCAAAGAACTTGCACGGCCATTCGGGAAGCCTTCTGACGCGTCGTGCAACGTGATAAACAAAGGTTCAGCTACGCTGGAGGATGGTGTTGTGGTGAAGATCGAGGAAGCCGACAAGGAGTTCATCTTGGCTGTTAGCAAGAGTCTTCAAATCGACCAAATACAGGCGCTCGTTCTCCTGCGGTCTTTCCTATACAACGAAGGGTTACCATCACAGGCTGAGGATGCATCTTCGAGCTCCATGGTCGAAGAACTCGTCGAGGCAATCACACCATTCTACTATTCCGAACGGCTGTATGCCCTACGGTCATTCATACCACTATTCCGCGCCCTCGAAGACCCAGAAGACCCTGTTCACATCATTGCTACTAAATTTCTCAACGACCTCATACCCGACCGACCTGCCTTTGTCAACTCACTCATCGACGAATACGTGCGGAAAACGAAAGAGGCACTGCCGGAATCTATGGCCGTCAATCCTAAAGTCGCGTCGCGGTGGGCAAAACAGAACCTCAAAGAGCAACTGGTTACCCTTGAGGTCCTCTTCTGGACAATGTGGGGGTTCGTTCCGTGTAGTGGGGCACTGGTGGAGAAGATCTTCGAAACTGGTTACGAGAGGCAGCTTGGACAGCAGCAAGAGAACAAGCGCTTGCTGCTCGACGAGGAGGGGCAGACGGGTCAGGCGGATTGCGTTGTGCTCTGGCAGCTTATCATGATCGAAGTCCTTGAACTTGAAAGGATGTCGGAAAAAGTCGAAATTTCTGACAACCCTGCAGACAAAAATTTCTACGCATCGTCTCCCCAGTCCCTTCAGAAAATCCACGACATGGTGATGTCACACCAAGACGGACACTTATACATCTGCACCACACTTGCCTGGTTGTTCGTGCTCTCGCGTTTGGTAGCCAACACCAAAGACATTCCCGCTTCCTATACCGCCTTTTTCGACTCTATCCGACCAGGCTCAACGAACCGTTCCTCCCAAGGTTCCAAATACGGAGACAAATACGCAGAACTGGCCAAAAACTGTGTTCAAAACCAGTCCCCGTTATTCCCGATGCTGAATAACATGTTGACCAAATCATCTCTTTTCGTGACTGCCGCTGCCTGGAAGACAGGATCATCAGTAACGGATCCCAACGCCGTTGCATTCCGTTCTGTCCTGAAAGGTGTGTATCGCTTTTCTTTTTCGTAAACCGTAGGGTCATCTTAGCTGTGATAGGCCTCATCATCGCCACTGTCGAATTGGTTGTTGCAGAGGATATCGACTTTGACGCCTTCGTCGACATCTGGATATCCTTGTTTGGTCGTAGCGAGAGCCGTTCCGTCTCTGGAATATGTGCGCAATTTTGGCAAGCCGACTGGCACACCGGCAAAGCGCGTCGCGCCATCTTCGATATCGCAAGGTCCCGATTCCCTATCCACTTCAAGCCCCTCATCCGCCTCCTCCGTGCTATGACTGCTTCCGGTTTTCTCGACTACGACACACTCTCCATCGCTGGCCATTCAGATGAAGGCGGTACCCTGTCCGAGGAACGCTCTATATGCGCTGGCCATGTCTTCTACTACCTCCAGACACTCCCAACATATACCCAAGTCGTCCCCATGAGTGTCTTTTCGGGAGCACATGCCTTGTACGAAAGAATGGAGAAGGATAACCAGCTCGTTTTCGTCAATACTCGGCCGATCACGCTACCCGGAGGCAGTACATTACCAGCTCGCTCTGTAGGGCGTTCGCTGAGCGACGGTGGCGATTATGCTGTCATCCTATGGCAGCATGAGCACTCAGGGTGGAAGGTCATCCTCGAGCTCCTCACAGACTACGTCAACCGCCGGAGGATGCTCTCTGGACCCGGTGCGTCAGCTGCATACCAGGATGTCTCGTTCGGGCGGCGAAACGGACCTCAGGTCAAGGTGATTCGGCTGGAGGATGTAGGCATGGAGACCGACGGCGGGGATGAAGAAGAGACGGTCATGCATTGTTTGGACCTTGTGCGCAGCCTCATCCAGGATAATCCTGCACAGGCGGAGCAGCTCATGCAAGCTCTGGAGACCGGCCCTCCTGTCGTGGCTCACACCATGACGGAGTCCCAACCACCCGATCTTGTGCAGCTGACGACGATGATTCTCGAGGACGCCCTCTCCCAGACCAACCCACGCACCAAAACGCAGCTCCGGCCGAAGTTGATTACCTCTGCGATGAGCGTCCTTTCCGCGTTACTTGCCCTCCCGAACTACTCCAATCGAGTTTGGTTGTACATCAGGTCTACCACGGCTCTTTTCGGCAACGAACGCACGAGTGGTTTCGCATCGAGTGCATTGGCAGCGGAACGTGCAACGGGACAGTACACGATGACTTTGGGGCTTCTCCACCTCGTCAAACAGCTTTTCAAGGAAGCCGCCGCCTCAGTCTTACCAGACAACTCTCGATTCCAGCAGATCAAAGAGGAAGTCCTACTCCGTGCGGTCAGATTCATTCACACCGAAATCTGGGTCGAGCATCTTGGATGGAAATATGCACAGCTGGGCGACAGGTTTGAGATTGGGAAGCGGATAACGTCGTTATATGTCAAGGTCCTGGAACATGCGCCTCCGACGTTGGAAGAACGCCCTTTAGCAGCCCTCAGCCAGGCCATCGTCGATGCGCTCCTCTACAAGGCATCGAGCTCCACCATCAACCCCCTCGTATCATCCATCTCCTCAGGAAACCAGAGCCTCAAAAGCTTGTATGCGTCTCGGCGGTATGGCGATGCACGGCGCCTGGTCTCGCTGCTAGAATCCCACTTGCGCCTCACTTGGCTTGTGCTGACCTACAAGCAGGCGTCAGCTGCGGCTTCACGCCCATGTCTGCTCGAGCAAGCGTTGTGTGCTCGTATCAGTAGTGGGATGAAAACACATGCTTCCAGCCGGACTAAAGTCGACCCTATTGACGTGCTCGCTTTGTACGTTAAGGAGCGCGATGCAGGGACTACAGTGCCTGTCGAGGCCATCCGAGTACTGCATGCTCTTTGCAGATCCTTGTCTGCCCTACAACCTTCTCCCCCGACCATTATCGCTCACCTGTCCAATCCCGAGTCGACCGTGGCGTCCTTTGTCCGCATTGTACAACACCCTTACGAAGATATGGCCTTACGAAATGCGGTGTGGACTTTCATTTCACTTGGGGTGGATAAAGAGCCGGCGCTCGCAGGTCTATTTGTGACTGGCAAATTTAAGTCGTCTGCAGACGGCCTGACGAAGGATAAGGGCAAGGGCAAGGCTGGGGATGAGCCAGACAAAGGGGAGAAGGCAGCAGGGAAGGCGGCGGGGAAGGAGGCGGCTGATAAGAAGGAAGCGGAGAAAAATAAACCTACCAGCGTGCTGGACGTGGCCCGGGATGTACTCTCTAACTGGCGCCATATCTGGGAATTCAATCCGCAGCTCCTTTGCTCTGTTTTACGGTTCCTTGACGTGGTATGGCAGCACGGATTAGAACACAAGTCGGCGTTGCAGCCTATTCGGGACGACGAGAGCTTCTGGGAACAAATTTCGTCAATTGCTTGCGAAGAAATGGGCCCCATGCCGGAGTATGAGACGACTGAATTTGACATGGTCGATGGGGTGAAGCATTCTAACCTCCATGACGTAGTCTCTTCCTACGCCTACAAGATAGCCACTAAATCTCATGCAGTGCATGTCATTGGCCGCGACATCGATATACACCTCCGGATACATGGGAACGGGCCATCGACGAAAAAACCTTCTAGCTTCCTTAAAATCGCCCCACGAATGCGTTCCGAGGAGGAGTTGAATGATCTTGTCTGCGAGGCTGCGCCTAGTTCGTACGACCCCCGCATCTATGACGTCCTCCTCGAGCGGTTAAAGTCGAACTTCCCCGGGTTGACGCTGGAACAGCTGGCGCTTCAGGAGCCGTTGGAGCAGCGAGAGTTTGGCGACAACTTTGCGTTCTCAGTACCATTGCTGCGACGGCGTCTGCTTGCGTATGCAAAGGGTGAAGATTCGATGGATGACAATACCGATACTCTCCTCGAGAAGCAACTGCTGTCGATAAACCTCAACCTCTCGCTATCCCACGCACAAGCTGCCTTGTCGGAATCTTGGCAATCCTTATTCCAACACGTTGTTCCCTACCTGCGGGGAGATGCTGCAGTCCGACCAATCGTTCTAGCAATCTGTGCGACCATCTCCTACGACATTGCGAAAGAAAGACGGTCAGGAGACATGATGGCTACGATTCATGGCCGAAGACTTGCGCTCCTTCTCTCCATGATCGAATTAGCCTGGTTCTCACTATCAGACAAGCCGCCCGAAGTTGCGTCCTTCACTGATCTTCTCCGCAATGTCCATGACATCGTCACCAATGATGCACAATCACCTGCCAAGTCATTCCTTGGGACTGTGTCCGTACCTTTCCATCGAACATTATTGCAGATCATCTACTTCTGCGCACGACACTGTCGCAATTTGGTCAGACGCCCGAAAGGTTTCAATGCAGAGCAGCGGTTAACGGTGACCTCCCTAATGGAGACCTCGCTTACTTTGGTCGTGGATGCCCTCAAACTCGTCTTTGTGTCTGCTCGCTCGCGAGCTGATCCAGAGCTCGATCGCGACATGGAGGTGTTGGTCGCCGTTTTCGAACAGTGCACGCACCTTGACGTCAATCCATCTTCTGCGTTGTGGCTTGCGCGATGTCAAGAAACAGACCTCATCAGGGAAAGTCTGAATCTTTTCGTGCACTGCGATCTCGTTGGCCTCTCGGATCTCCCTCTTCTCCTCGCAAAGAAACGACCACTTTACGCCCCTCACCTCCTAATATTCCATATGGCCCTGGCTAGCATCCCTACCGCAGCTGAACGCCTTGCGAGCGACGGTGTCTTGACAGCCTACAGCAATAATTTCATCAGCGCTGCGATCAGTGCTGGCATGATTGACGTCGTCCTTCCTGAGCTGCCCAATGAACGCAGTCCAGCACATCGAGCCTATTGTTCGATGCTAGCAATTGTTGCAGGCATCATTTCGGCATTGGGGAAGTACAACCATTACTTCGATGCAGATGCAAGCGGTTTCATTCAGTTGTACGGGGAGCAGATCCTCCGCGCGCTCAAGTGGACAATTGGAGATCCAATCACTTTCGCGTTGCTCGAGGAGATCGAGCTAGTGGTCAACGTATTCCAATCCATAGCCCTTAGCGCGCCGTCATCCGCGAGCCAAAACCCCGCAGTGGACAAGGTTTTGAAGACGTTCTCAATCCATGCTCTGCAGCTCCTCCAGCAGCTCAACTATGCCATTACGCATCCAAATCACCTAACCAGCTTGTTTGAGCCTCTCACAACTGAAGAGCGCACCCAGTTCGAGAAAGACTCACCAACGACGGAGCCATTAAAGCGCCCCATGATTGCCCATCTGATCCATCGACTGTATCGGCTTTCAGGCAACATTCTTACAACTCTCATTGCCACCAGTCACGCAGAGGCGATTTTATTGGGGCGACAAGATTCATGGTCTTCCAAAGAGGTGACAGTCCGACCGGTCAGTTTTTTCCAGTGCTTTCTTCCCATATCTTGACCCACTGATGTCTTCATCCTGCAGGACTCCAAGGTGATCCTTAGCGAACCTGCATCCATAGGGACGCTACAAGAATTGGGGACATCTACTCTTGATCTGCTGCGTGAACTCGTCAATAGACCAGCTCACCAAAGCCTAACCGCAAGCACCGCACAAGAGCCGCTAGATGTTCGCGAGGCGGTCCTGACGGCGCGCAAGAACCTGGAGAGTGTTTTGATGTATGCGGTTACCCAGCTCGTATCATCTTTATCTCATCAGCAAGACAATGCTTCTCCCACTGAAGAGGAGGAAAGTATGGCGGTCGATGCGCAACGAGCAGACACTTCCAAGGCGGAGCGACGAACCAATAGGGCTTCGTCGATGACGCTGGGAGAGCGGTTAAGACGGGGCATGACCGGAGAAATGGCGACTGATTTGCAGTCATTACTGAACAAAGCCAAGCCTGTGCTCGCGAAGAGTAATACGGTGTTGGGAAAGGAGGGTGTAGATATTACGCAGGTCCTCTCGAATTTCTTGCACGAGAGAATTAGTGCGTCCACATAGTCATTTGTATTGTTTTCGGGTTGTTAGATTTTCCCTTAATATTCAAAAAGTATTTTATCGATTGGACAGACCTGTTCTAAGAGGCATTATAGCGGAAAAGCGCTCGCTTGGGCTTGGGAAGTGAAAGAAAAATTGGTATTGTCATTTTGTGTTGGAAGCAAAAACTATTGCATTAAGGGGGAATCGAACCCCCGGCGGGTCGAAACGACCGTTGGTGGCAACGACCCAGGTTACCACTACCCCATTAATGCTTGCGTTAGTTATCGTTAACATATTTACCAATACTGACAACACTCTGATGTTGGCCCGCCAGGCGTTTCTCAAGTTCAGCAGTGTAATACCCCAAGTGCGGCGTAGCTGAACTTCCGTTAGGTGTTAATAATCTATCTTGACGGGTTTGCCGTTAGAATTCGCGTTGATACACGTCATGGTCGTTCTCGGCACATACAGCGCGTCACGTCTCCGGCACAACGTTTGGATCAAAATATGTGTATATATGTATTGGCTAGCTTCCATGCGTCCTCATAGCACCATTCTCCTACCTTCCTACTCTACTCAAACACCTAGATGGCCACCCTAGCTGCAATCAAAGCCGCAAATTCGGCCTTTAATCCCGCCTACACCCCCGTAGCCATCATCGTTGGTGGTACTTCTGGCATTGGACAGGGCATTGCGGAGGCATTCGCGCAACACACTAAAGGAAACGCCCACATCGTCCTCATTGGCCGTAACCGTGCCGCTGCGGAGGCCATTATTGCTCAATTTCCTAAACCTACCGAATCAGGCGCCAAGTTCACTCACGAATTCGTGCAATGCGATGTCACGCGCATGAAGAATATCGAGGCGGTGACGAAGGACCTCGTTTCTCGTTTACCGAAAATAAATTTTCTGTTCATGAGCCCAGGCATCATGACGATGAAGGGGAGGAACGAGACGGAGGAGGGCATTGACACGAAGCTTGCGGTTCATTATTACGCTCGGTGGAAATTCATTGACGGTCTGCTTCCTGCCCTCGTCAAAGCCAAAGACGCGGGCGAGGACGCCAAAGTTATGTCGGTCCTCGCTGCTGGGAAGGGTGGCGAAATCAATCTTGATGACCTGGGACTTAAGAAGACCTTTTCTGTAAAGAACGCCGCATTGCAGGCTCCTACATACAACGATCTCATGCTTCAGGTGCGTGTTTCTATATCCTGATACATGGGGCTGCAAATTTAATGTCTGTGCGAACAGGACTATGCTGCGAAGTACCCTTCTCTGACTTTCGCCCACGCATATCCTGGCTTCGTCAGAACATCCCTCGCGACATCTTCCGACTCCACTCTCCTTAAAATTGCGTACCCCATTCTCATGCCCCTCGCGTATCCGTTCTCTACGAGCGCCCGAGACACTGGAGACTACATGCTTCATGGCCTTTTAAGCAACAAGGCAGGCTTTTTCCGTGTCGGATCTCGAGGGGAGGATCTAGGCATGTACAGGTACTTTGGATCGGAGGAGGCGCGGAAGAAATTATGGGAGCATACCGTTAAAGAGGTTTCGTCGACTTGAACAGCTTATGCAACATCCGAGTGGTTCTTCAGTATCAATTAATTTAATGTATATTTATTTTATTTTCTATGAGATGTTGCTGTTCATAGATGAAAATGCTGTTTGGGATGGATTTTTCACTTGACACGCGTCTCTTCGAAAAGATGGACGCGTTGACGGCTCCGAATCCTCCAATCTCAAAAATCGCGGGATCAATATTAAAAATAAATACTTGCTTTTAACCGCGATCATGTCTGCACGTCTCAGTAAGTCTATATCGACTGTACTTAAGCACACATTTGGATAAACGAGCCGCTGCCGACCCAGTTTTCGTCACTGGAAACGCGAACAAGCTTAAGGAGGTCAAGGCCATCCTCTCACAAGGCGGTCACCCGATAGAGATCGATTCACAGGCTCTCGATAGTATGTACTTTCCTTCATCTAGACTGCAATACGGTTGATCGCAACACCATCTTCAGTCCCAGAGATCCAAGGAACAACACAAGAGGTCGCGAAGGACAAATGCCGGAGAGCTGCTGAGCTCGTACGCGTTCTCTGTACCTATGATCTAATCTATTTCCTAACTTATGCACAAACAGACAGGCACGGCTTGTATAACCGAGGACACCGCTCTCTGCTATGAAGCTCTCAATGGGTTACCCGGGCCATATATCAAGCATTTCATGCAGGAAGTCGGACATGAGGGTTTGAACAACCTCCTCGTGGGTTTCCCAACTAAAGACGCGTGGGCGTTGTGCACATTTGCGTATTCGGCTGGTCCAGGTGCGTTTCTACGGGGTCTGCTATGAATTGGTTTCTGATTTGTGATTACTTTTTTGTGATAGGTTGTGAGCCCATCGTCTTTGAAGGGCGTACGGATGGGACGATCGTGCCCTCACGAGGGCCGAAGACCTTTGGATGGGATGCTGTTTTCCAGCCCAAGGGTGAAACTCAGACGTTAGTGGCTGACATCTTCTATTTATCTGCACAACTGACTGTGGCTTTTCGATAGATATGCCGAGATGCCAGCAGAATATAAGAATAAACTGTCGCACCGATACAAGGCTTTGGAAAAGCTTCGCGCCTACCTTCAGTCACTTCCTACAAATTAGGATGAGGATTTTGCTTGATAACGTTATAGACGAGTGCTCATATTTCATTCCAAGATAATTGATGGATATATAAACAACATAGCTTCCTTTAGTTAGAGCTTATACACACAAAGATAGATCGAGTAGTACAACAAGAGATTATAGCTCTAAAAGCCAGTCATCAGGGTCGCGACTCTTGGAAACCCCGAGGATATAACGCACCTTGTACTAAGTTTTACAGCATTAACTGTAACGATCCGCCAATATAGTGGGTCATAATTTGCCCTTGGCAGCTTTCTTCGAGTTCGACCATGGGTTGACAGTAGAATGAACAGCAGAGACGCAAAGTTCACCAGCATTCCAAATCTAGACGAATTTTGGAATGATTTGTCAGTGGAAGTCTATCCATGGCGCTTTACCGCAAACGTAAGGAGGACAAGACGAACACACCTCGCACCGTGCAGAACGCACACGCCCATGAATATACATGGAGGTGGCGACAATTCTCAACTTGTCGCCTCTGTGAATATGAGAAGGGCCAGAGTAAGCGTCAAAAATAACGCGTCAGGTACGCTGTCACGTACACCCGTGCTGGCTGGTGCCATAATAAGTTCATGGACTGAGAGACGCCAGTCCCGTCAATTCCCAATGCGTTTCCAAGGACAACGAGAGACGAAACGGAACACCTGTACGCAGCTCAGCCACCTCCTACATGAGCAGAAATAAGGGAAAACGCACGGATCGATGATATAGGCTGCACAGGCTCCATGCAGCGTCCCAAAGATATTGCACATATCTGCATGAATACCAGGTTAGGATGATGCGCCGATGGCGCAGTGCGGACTACTACATTTAGTAAAGCCTGTGGCGGACCTTTCGTGACCTCTATCTCAAAGATCGCCTCCCCCGTCGGCGTTGGACCGCCTCTATCCAGCACATTGAGTTCGATCAGCTTAATGCGCTGCCCAACGTCCGCTCCGTACGACTTTTCGGGGGTGCTCACGAAATGGGAGAAGATCTGCAAAGCCACGCGCTTCTCTTCTTCGCTAACATTACCCTTGATGCGGGCGGCGGCTTCGGCGTCGGGCTTGTCTCGGGGAACCATTGTATAGACAGGATGGTAACCAGCACAGTCAAGGGGGTTTAAATAAAGCGCCTGGACTTGAATTCTTGAAAACGCGGCTTCCACAATGATCGAATATAGTGATCGAAGTGAGCGCTAGTGCGGTTCGGATAGAACAAGGTTGTCGGTGGCGATACTGCGTGTTGTCGGCTGCTATTTCCGGCGGTCGGCTTTGCTTCCTCCCGGCATCACCTTCAAACTTCATATGCTTCGTCGCGGGTTTGGACGCTAACGACGACGGGCTCGGGCTCGAATTTCTTTCTCTCTTCTTTTGTTTTCGAACACCATGGCATCGTCTGAACCACTTTCCACGTCGGCCTCGGCGAATTACCTTTTCCCAGACGAGGTGATCGCTAAAATAAGGGGAAACGCCTCGCGCGCGGTGAAAGAGGTACCTCTGAAGTGGCTTTCGACCTTCCGGAGACGAAAAGTCAGCTTCGGCGACTCTTTTGCTAATCGGGTCAAAATCGTGGAGGTATCTGTCGTGCAAAACCCAGAAGACGAGGATAGGATAGAGGGCAGGGTCGTTTGCGAAATTGACGTGACGCAAGGTTAGCCAATGACGCCTACTAGAATCACCTAGTAGAGATCGATTTTCTCGCGCCGTCTAACGAGAATTTTGATGTGCCAGATATGCTCAACATGTCGGGATGCTTACATGAAGGGTGTATATTTTTCTTGATTGATGAGTGAGTTTTTTTTTTTACTAGCGTGTTCTCACTGAACCAAATTCGACGGGCGTGTGTAAAGGTGCTCTGTCTGTGCTCTCGCTGTTCTGAACGTGACCGAACAACGCGACTACGAAGTGGGCGTTTCCCAGGCTATCAACACTGTGTACCATAACCCTGCCAAACTGTATGTACTCATCTTTTCTATTTGGGATTGTGATAACCTGACTGTGTTGCAATTTTCAGAGGCGCTAAGCTCAGAGTTGTGAATAGCAGCATGTCGACCGGTCAGGGGATGGGATCATGTCGCACTGAGGTAATTCTTAGCTTGCCTTATTGAACTTGATGCTTACTTACTTTCGCAAAGATTTGGGACGTTGCAAATCATCGTCTGGTTGCTTCTGGGACTCAGTTGCAGATGGTACCGTCTAGGCCACCCCAAAGGAGCTTGTTATGACTGCAGCGCTAG
>JABAJV010008836.1:0-15401 GCA_018854895.1 Tricholoma furcatifolium | reverse complement strand
CAAGGCCCGAATTTCATCTGCTGGTGGCCAGACTTCCGGAAGGGGTAGGCTGCTTCGTTCCTTAAATCCCTCAAAAATAGAGAGAAATGTCGCCGTCAACGTCAACGTCTGATGTGAGGTCATGCAAGGTGAATATTTGAGAGATGGGCCGCGCGCCTAAGATGTGAATGCCACGATACTCGGTTGGTTCTGAGCGCCCCGTAATGAGCCATTTAACGTGGGTCTGATGAACATGATGCGATAGTAGAGATAGAATGACAGACGCAGGATAGCTGTCCTTGCATTCATCCAAGCCATCGATCACAATAAGCGTGGTCAGAGAACATTGTTCGAGGGGTCCAATAATAAGCCTCTCAATTTGGTCATTGAGCGACCAGTTCGTAACATCAGGGTGGCCTTTGAGGGCCACGATGATCCTGGGTTGAATCTCTGGAAAGCGATGCGCCAGTTGGTAAGAAAGCGTCGGGAATATCATGTGGAGGTTGCTCAGCGATTCCTTATCTTGCGAGCAGAAGAAGCTTGCACCAAGTATGTTGTCAGTAGACGCATGGTGACAAAAGCTCTGAGCGATGGCGCTCTTGCCAGAACCCGCAGGTCCGTAAAGCCAATAGAGGGTGCAGGCCAAAGGATTGCGTACCCATTCATGAAGCTTGAGCAGGGCATTGAGAAGAGTGCCCGGGAGGCATCGTCGATGCTTCTCGGAGAGATGAGAGCGTCGTCAGCTCTCGGAAAGTCCTCGATTATCCGTCGATCATCTAAGATATATAAATACGACAAATCACGATATAGGCGAAATAAAGTTACCCGGGGACTGTTGCAAAAGAGGTTCATGAGTTGAGCGGAAATAGAGGAGCGGAAGAACATACCTCCAGAGGCGTGTCACTGTTACCTGGAATGTCCGCATGAGAATCCTATATACAAGTCAATGCATCAATTCAAATTACAGTCAGGAGAGAACTGAGTATTACCTCGCAATTAGGCACCATGTTTCGCCGTTGCTTCCCTGCTTCGTTCGGCTCTAGATCATTCTGTTGCACACCGCTTTCCCCTCGCCCGGGTTCAAGTTGGTGTGCAGGGTTTGACATGCGCTGTATGTCTGAATGATATAAAGTGATTTGGTTAGAGAGAGAGAAGGGAAAAGTTAGAGAAGGGGACCTGTTGAAGTTGGCCCTTTATAGTTCTAGAATCAAACGAGGTAATACAAGGACCTCCAAGCACACAACACAAAACAATGGCATTGTAATCGTGGCTTGGATTTCCTGCGACGTGTATACAATGTATTATGTTGGACGAGGCCGTAGCTGGAGACCAGTTTTGAAAGTATGAACAGTCGCCATTTTGAATACGTTTTGGTTTAGGTAGAAAGGGAAGCTAGTGACGATAAGATCAAATGTCGATTATATAAGCAAGATAAGATGTCTGTTGACGCCAGGTCCGTCAAAAGTTCACGACCTCGAATGAGCTTGAAATCCTTATGGCGGCTTTGAGATAGTAACCCGCATCTCATGCCAAGTTATGGTCCCCAGTTTTCACTCAAGTTACCAAGATGGGGGACATGGAAGATAAGATGAGACGAGTATTATATAATCTCGATAAGATGCACTGCTTTTGTTTTCCAAATTCCTTGAATACAACCGCAATGGCAACGCAAGCGTTGTCCGAGTTAGTGGCAGCCGAGGCCCTTAAGGACTACTTCGACGAATTTGAAATCACTTTTGCATTCGCAGGAAATCTTGCAAGAAGTCTTTACGGGGATGACCATTCAACTTCTCGCCAGGTGCGACCGTCCTTCTTGCGTTCCATTGCTTGTCTAATGAGATGTTAGAGAATTGAAGTCTTTCTATTTGCTCCAGTGACACCCATCCATGACATTAAACAAGGACTTGCCAATGCACACTCAGCATACTTCACCTACAGTCTCCCTTCTCGAACCTTGTATTACCGCGATTCTACGAACGAGGTAGACGCCGTCGAAATCGCCCTAGTCAGTGCAACATTTGGCACTCCACGATTCTTGGTCTTTGTCAAAGGCTTTCCATTAATTCCGTATACGTTCCTCATTCTCAGGGAACTTATGTTCTGGGACACTATTCCGCTTCTACACAAGAAAAATCGCAATAATCGAAGCTCCACAATTCTTCGTATGCTCTCTACCCTCCGAAAACACAGTTATCTTCAGCATTTTCGCGAATTTGACGAAACCATGCATGCGATATCGAGAGAACGAGTGGGTCGATTCTTTGAGCAGCATCCGAGCTTTCGGAAGGAGTGGCAGCGTTTGGGTCTTATACCTCACAGAGAACGATTAAATCCTTCAAATGATGACAGCCATGCTGAGGAGGACAGTCTGGAGCAAGATGAGCTTCCTCGGATGTTGGAAAGCATGATCATTACCCCGACGCTCCATCCTTCTCTTGATGCCTCGTCCACATCAACCTCCCGGAATGTAGAACCGAATCCATCTACGCCCGAAAAGCCTCCTAAGAAGCCCAAGGTCTCTCGCATGCAGATACGTCGTTTAGCGGCACGCAAGACCGTCGATATCCTGCGTCAACATGGATTCTCTTGCACCCTCTTTGGAAGCATGGCGTGTAAAGTGTATGGAAATCCACGTATACCCAACGTAAGATCCTCCTTTCTCCCTTGAGGGCACTATCAACTAACCATACCTTACCACTAGGACATCGATGTTCTTGTCCTCCCATTACCACATCACACCCTCGACGGCTCTGCACCTACGCAAGAGTCGCTCAAAGCTCTTCTCGTTGAAACTGCACCATCATCATTCTTCCTCAAGCCCTCACGCGACCCTGAGGCAGATTACAAAGTCCTCTATTTCATCCCTACCCCTAATTCAAAACGGACACCACAGCATAGCACGAAGGTCGATATACTTCTCCCTGGCGTTATGCACCTACCCGAACTGCCCCCGTCGCGCGTCGTATGGCGGATGAATAACATCACTTACGATGGGGATCTTGGAGAGCCTGGCGAGGCGCAAACACAAACGAAGGTCCCAACGCTTCCGTTCTCCGCTCTGCTACTCCACAAACTGCAGTCCTGGGACGATCATCGACATGCCGAGGAGGCACACCACCGCGCCAAAGTGCCGCAAGACGTAGAGGATCTAGAATGGATGCTGGAGATTGGGGTGCCGAGGTACCTGCGCATTGACCCAGATGTTGGCCGTTTCTCAAAGCAACAGACACGATCTAAACACCCAATCCGAGCAGCAGCTGAGATATCACTGGATATGGAGCTTTGCGGGGAGGAGTTTGTGCTCAGGTCGAAGGAGCGGGTGGGGGAGTTTTGTGACATGTACCCAAAGTGGAGAGATGTGTGGAACGGGCTGGGGTTTGATGTCAACACGTTGAGTCAACGTGGAGCTGAGGCGGTCGATTCTGTATAGCCAAAAATATGCCTCACTAGACAGCCTATTGGTTTATAACTTATAGCGTACTTGGATATATAGCGTTATTAGAGTTTAGAGTAACCGGAATTAATGAGTATTTCTCGGCTACAGTAGTCTCTTCGAGAACAATGAAAACATGACAGCTATTATGTCTACATACTAAAGGCCGATCGCAGGTCTTCATCGCTTTATTGGAGATTATTCGTCGAATATACGTCATTCAATCATATCCCAGAACGTTGTGCTACGATCAACGATGTTTTAGAACTATAAAGAAGTTGACAGAAAGGATACATTACCTCTGGGCTGGTGACGAACAACTGATCATAGATGCACCTCAAGGCGAAGCCAGCCTCGCAGTATGCAAAGTAATCTAAGAATAATCAATGCTCCATGAGTCTGTGACAAATCTGCTTATCAGCATTATAACGCACATGTCCATTTACGCCGAAATATTTCGAGGCCCTGCTCCGTGATCAATGGATCGTGCTTCTTCAAGGCAGACTTAATGTGTGTCTCGAAGTTTCGATCGAAACGATAACCCCATTCACGGGCGGTACGAGTATAGTCTAATAGGTTTATCAGAATCGGGTGGACGGGGGTAATCAGAGATAACTGAGTTAGCAGGACATTCACACGGACGACACGGAGGAAGCACTCTGCTACTCTGGAAAACAAGGAAACTAGACTCACGAGGGCTAATATCATCAATCGAAACGATATTAAGGCCTGCATCCGCAATTGCGTTGACAAGTGTCCTTGGGGAGCTGAGAGCTGCACCACTGCCAAGACTCGAGATGAGTTCAGTCATGCGTATGGAGAAGTGGGGACGTACGGGTAAATATACTTTCGGAAGAAATCAACCTCGCTGAAGGCGCAGATATACTCAGACTTCAGTACCCTAAAGCGTAATCACAATCTGATACCTTCTGAATTGCTTCCAGCGTGTATCTGGGACTGTCGACATCGTGAAAACCTTGAACGAATTTTGAGGTTTCATTGCCCAGGCTATCTTCTTGAACCATCCGTCAAGGAATTCAAATCCAACTAACAAAGTGATGAACATCTCCTAGGATTGTGCGTGCCCAACTTACTATGTTCCGTCACACCGATGGAGATGACTGCGTCGAACGCATTCTCGAAATGCGGCGGCATGTCGCGGTAGTCCATCAGATGGACCTTTATCTGGGTCGAAAATCCTTCAACCGCTATCAGGGCGTCCGCGGCAGTCTTCTGTGATTCAGAGATTGTGAGAACATCAACTATTGCACCATATTCCTTCGCAGCCTATTTTGACTTCGGTAAATTCGAAAGACGTCAGATTCGAATGTTCCAAACCAGTATTGCGAAGCTTCCCCACCCACCCCTACGTAAAGGCGTTGTTAGTACAACCTGTAGTATTTGTATCGCCGGCTTCTTACCCGATGTCAAGGACCCGCGAGCCCTTACGAATCTTTGCCTTCCTTGCAATGAGGTGCAGCTTCGCCATTTGCCCACGCTCCAAATCATCAGGTGGAATATGCCTAAAAGAAGGTTCTTCCAGATTCCTGGGCGGGGCAATTGTTCGTGCTTCCTTCAAATCTCCAGTGTGACCGCCCGCTTCGTCGTCGAAAATAGCGCAGCTATACCTACAGAATAGAAATTTCAAAGCCGCTCTGCTCTCTGCGACATTGCAGCTGGTGACATACGTTAGGTCCCAAGACAGAAAGCCAGTAAATAATTCTTCTGGTAAGTCATAGTGTGCGCTGACAAGCGTATAAAGGCAGGTTGGTTAGCGGTTTGCATCACGGCTTGAAGTGCAAGATCCTTACGAGATATTGCTTTTAGATCCATGAAGTGTGTTGGCGAATCGCAAATTGGAACTAGAAGAGAAGTGCGTACGGAAGTCAGACTGGCTTGAACATAAATGGAGATATCTTTCCTGACGCGTAGCTGATCGTATGAATGAGCGAGGCCAGGTAAGTTTTCATTTCGCCGAATTGTTTTCTGTTCATGATGAACATCTGCGTTCACTGCGTCAATTCACGATTGCGAAATTCAAATCCCAGTGATTAATACCTTAAACACGCTGGCCAAACTGTCAACCTCGATAAGCTTGAGCATATACGCATCTAATAAGAAAAAATGATCCCATGACATCCTGCCAGCGGTATTAATATAAAGAAAAGTTACCAGCGAAACCAAAGTCTGGGTGCATGAAGATCCGGAGCCAAAAGCTTTCGTGCAATACCTGAATCGATGCCTTGAGCTCGCGTGGAAAGCCATCCGACTCGAGGACATAATTCTCTCCAAAGATGTGGACGACACCATCAACCTCGACGGTCAATACGCCATACTTAATTCGCCTGAAGTAGGACAGGATCGTAGACTTGGCTACAGAACGGCTTTCAGATTAATATTATAGCCACAGATACGGACGTCCAGAAACTACGTACCGAAATTGTGCAAGGAGGGGAGTTTGGTTTGGGCCACGATATCCAGGGAGCGATTAATCAGAGACTCGAGTCCATTCAAAATGCGGCTGCGGTCAGCCTTGGAAGAATGAGCAGTGTCGATGTACGCGCTGGTCACACAAGACATTTGAGAGTGGATGAACAATGATGTTTGAGGATAATTCTTTAAGTACATATGCGTGTGCCTCGCATTGATGTAAACCTTCTCAACGATCTTGCGCCCAGCATACTATGCTTGATGCTGCACTCGGCGTACCCCCTCACTCGGCGCGCCTCTAATAGCTTGAAATTCAATAATTTTTTCGCATATCCTTGTTGAGGGCATGTATCTTGAGAGTTGATAACACTTTCGAGCCCAACGGGTGAACAGCTGCTTCACAATGTCGAAATCGTTTCTGGCGGAAATTGTGAGGCTTGTCACGTTTTGTCACGTCTGCCAGCGTCTGATGTGCTTTCTTGACTCACTGCTGGTGACCAAAACTTTTTCCGTGAGAAAAAAGGGCTTGGAAACAGGTCATACCTCTTCCAATGCATTTTTCCAGACGAAAAATAAAAAATATTTTGTAGGGTAAAAGTTGAGACACATGTTTTCTTTTTTGCTTCCTTTTTTCTGCTAGAATCTGAATAGTATTTCATTGAGAAAAAGTAAAAGAAACAGGTTATACCATTTCAGGAGCCTTTTTACTTCAGAAATATCATTGAAAATTCCCTTTTTAGGCCAATACTACATTATAAACAAGAAATGTTAAATTTTTCCAGTATTTTTATTCTTTGAAAAAGTTTTGGGCACCAGCAGTGACTGTGACATTTGTGACAACGCCGAGTGCAGCATCAGGCATAGTATGTAAGATCTCTGGCTCGGCAGAACTCTGAGGAGCTGAGAAGCACTTGGTTCAGTTCTGTCATTCGTGGCTCCGGCCAAAATGGACGCACATTCCGTAATATCTAAAGAATAATCCTCATCAAGTTCTCTTTGATATGATACGCGGAACTATTCATAAACGAGCTCTCCGGTACCAAATCTTGCTCAATGCAGTTCGAATACACTCGGCAGTAAGACTTGGTTCTACCTGTGGGAACTGGTGATGGGAGTGGTTAAGAGTGTTGGAAACGATCGAGATACACGATGAACTTGCCATGTGGCCGCCGCGTTCAATGACTTGAACACTCCCACAATGCATTCTTTGTACAGTCTCCACTTGAAATGCTTTCATTTCGTCTGACAGTCCCCTGAGTATACATTAGTCTATAACATCGTGATGTCTACCTTGATACGCACCTGTATTCATCTTTCAAACAAACGATTAGGTGGACAGGGAGCTTGTCTTCCTCACTCAGCGAGACTAGCATCTCCGCGGGTGGTAAAAGCATGTCATCTGAGGCATAGTACGCCTACAGAAAACAGGTTCAAAAGATTCATTGACAAGGTAGGATAATTTGCCACTTACGCCTTCTTGGGCTTTAGAACAGGCCAAGGTAATAGCGCCTGAAGTACCAATGGGACGTAATCCACATTTCTGATCCAGACTGAATTCAGATAAACACGGAGTAGAATGAAGAGTAATGTTGTACCAGGAATGATTCGAATGTCGCTGGAGGAAAATTACGATATGCTCCTTGACGTGACAGGTCTTGACATGCTTCATCACTACTCGTCCACACATCACGTTTCGACAGTGCCATTTTCCTGAAGAGACCCGCAAGTTTGGCGCTGGACGGTCGACCTGGGGGTAGTATACCGGGATCCAAAAGAATGAGGCCTTCGAAGGTAATCTCCTTATGTAACTTCAGTAACATCATGCTTAAACTTCATCAGAGAGAGGATTGTTACAAGGTAGTATTTTCATTACTTACAGCCCGGTAGAACCGCCAGAATGGGCAACGCCTACGAGCTTACGCCGTTGGAAATCAACTCCAGTAGACTTGGTTGACAGCAGAGCGTGCGCAGCGTGCGCGTATTCGGTTGCTGACCCTGTGGGGGGTTGAAAAGGAATTGAATGGCGTTTAAACAGTAACTTCAACTTAGCGAGTACATTTTTCACGATATTTCTCTGATTCTAGCAAAGCACGATTCAAACTAGCACTTCTTCCTTGATTTGGATTATCTGAATAACTCGTTAGAAAGTTGAGATGTGAAGGCATGATTGAACCCACCGATAGCCCAGACGTCATTGATTTTGAGCGGGGAGACAGCATTTAAAAGATTAGTTATGAGAAGATTAAAAGTCTCTTTGTGTAGATTTATCGCATGGAAGAACAGCAAGGTGAGCCCGTCTTCGTGCGATTCATGTGGGATGAAACGTATTGTTTCCGTTCGAAAGGGACAAGTGGAAGTTGCTTCAACGGTGAAGACCTGGGTTTGCATATCTGCTGTTGCAGGGTTGGAGGGACTTGCCGTACATTTTATAAGTCCCTCCGAGACGGCGGTTAATTGAAACTGCGATCATGATGTGATCTGTCACTCTTTCTCCTCTTCCTTGGAAGCAGCTCACTTGACCTTGTACTTAAGGGTCGAGTTTACGCTCATCACTAGGCGAAAGCCGCTTGGGCTACCTCAAACTTCAACAATGATGTCCTTCTCTGGCTGGTGGCCATACATCTTGCTCTGCGGGTGCACCTTTGTCTATGCATGCGTCTTTCTAACTTCGGGCGGGCGTCCTTTGCCCCCGGGGCCTCGTGTCAGTTGGTTTGGTCGTGGGAAGAGAGAAAGTCTTCCTAAAGTGTACCCTTGGTTGACCTATGATGCATGGCGTAAAACTTATGGTGGGAGATATTTCAGGTTATTATGCATTTGCTGACTTGTATCTGAAAGGTGATTTTGTTTTCTTCAACATCTTCCGGAACCCGATGCTCGTCGTGAGCTCGACAGAGGTTGCCCAAGAACTTCTTGACAAACGAGGGGCTATCTACTCCTCTAGGCCTCTACGAACAATGCAATCCGAACTGTGAGTACGTCATATGTTGCTGCGTTATTTCATCGCTCATCAGATGGTCTAGAATAGGATTTGACTTTCTTTTCTCCGGCTTACCCTACGATAACTGGTACAAGCAACATAAGAACATGTTCCACAACTATTTTCAGCCCAAGAGCGTCGTAGGTTATCACACGCTACAGATCAAGCACGCACATACTCTACTTCGCAACTTGCTTGGCTTCAATCATAACAATCCGGCTATGCTGGACCGATATCTTCGTAGGTAAGCGATGATATATTCACATGAAAGGTCTCGCCGAACCTTTCTTTAGAACGACTGCAGCAATCGTCCTTGAAATCTGCTATGGACATCACGTGGCGGAGAAGGGCGATGAATACGTTACGCTGGCAGACAAGGCCCTTGCCGGGGCGAGTGCTAGCGGTGTCTTCGGCAGTTACATGGTTGACTACATTCCTCTTTGTAAGTCACAAGCATGTTTTCTGTATGCAAGAACTTACCAGATTTGATATCTTCTAGTGAAGCATGTACCTACTTGGATGCCGGGAGCAAACTTCAAACGACAGGCGTTGAAATGGCGAAAATTTGCCCTCGAGATGCTCAATCAGCCGTTCGACATGGTGAAGAATCGTTTGGTATGTTTCTCACGAATTATCATCTTCCAGATAAATTCTCAAATCGCACGTGTGTTTAGAAAGATGGCACCGCGGAATCCTGCCTTACGAGCGCTGAACTCGAGATTTGGTTCCAGAACGGCGGACAGGATGCCGCCAAAGAAACCATCATCAAGGATGTTGCTGCAACAGCGTACGCAGCCGGCTCCGATACCGTAAGTTTTATATCGTCCGAGATCTCTTCCCATACTTAATTCTTGTGCTAGAGTCTTTCTACGCTCGCCTCGTTCTTCCTTGCTATGGTTCTTCATCCGGACATTCAGAAGAAGGCACAGGAAGAGCTAGCTCGTGTTGTTCCTCAAGATCGCCTTCCAGACTTTTCAGACAGAGACAAGCTTCCGTACTTAGAATGTGTAGTGTGGGAGTGCCTTCGGTGGAATCCAGCTGTCAACATAGCTCTGGCGCATCTCTTAACAGAGAATGACGAGTACGCCGGATATAGAATACCCAAAGGGACAACTGTTCTCGGAAATATCTGGTGAGCGCATTCTGGTATTACGTTCTTTCTGATAGCTGCAGGACTGAAATGCCCGCTCATCATTTCCCAGGTCGATTACTCATGACGCTAAAGTAGGTTTGATAACTTCCATACGCTACATCAGACTTACTCGTCGCATGGAAGCATTATCCCGACCCAATGGAATTCAAACCCGAGCGCTTCCTGGACAGCGAAGGCAACGCTAGCCGTGGTATCAACCCCACGCCTTTGGCCGTTTTCGGCTTCGGAAGACGCATTTGCCCGGGGAGATGGCTAGCGCTGGATACGATTTGGATCGTTGCTGCTTCCGTGCTTTCTGTGTACAACCTTTCCAAGCCCCTTAATCCTGCCGGTGAAGAATTCGATCCCAAGGTTGAGTATACCTCTGGTTTGTTCAGGTTAGTGTTTATACTTTCTCCTTTCAATCTAACTCCATGCTGACATGCCCATTCGTCAGCCGGCCCAAGCCATTTGATTTTCGTATAGCTCCACGAAGCCAGGAGGTTATTGGGAAGGTGGAACAAACAGCTCATGAGACTTAGGGCGTGCGTCGAGTATAGTGAGAGCGAGATGGAGCCTACTGCCGCCTACGCGAGTCATTATTCAAAATCTATAGTATTGAATTTATTCAGATACAAGTCTCCTCATTTGTACATTTCTGATTAGAGTGATGGTTTGACGGAGTTATCACCGCATGTGGCTGCGTTCTTCCCACAACGATTTGTTTGTTCCTGCCGTTTTCCAGTTTAGCGTCGGAGTCCACAAACTTGCTAATACTTATTCGTCATCTTCTCACTTCTTTTCCACTCTGATATCTCGCGTCAGTGCCGTTCCCATCGTCTTAAGCCTGTCCACGTGTTGAAGGATCGAGTGGCCAGAGCTGAATACGCGCCAAACTTCGTAGCCTGCTCTCAAACCTCTCTTCGTCGTTCATGTTAGGTGAGGCCTTTTTCTACCTGCCACCTCGACACCCGACTCCTAAGTTTAGCTCAGGCGATTTTATCGGGTGTCAACGACTTGATGTGCCGCTGACTTAACTTACCTTCAGGTTGACAATCTAAAGCTTCTTGGTAGCACGCCGCGCGATTTCCTACTCCTTCACTCATCCCACACGACCCTTCAAACCCCCACTCGTTTATTTGTTCACCTAGTCATGTCAGCCGCCGAGGCTGAGCTTGTCGTTTACGGAGAAGTCTATGGACCATTTATTATAGGTGAAGCTCCTCCTTAACTTCGACGCTATACAGCCTGCTGACTCGGGTGCATTTTTTTCAAAGGAATGATGATTGGATGCTTGTGAGAAACAAGTTCTGCACCGTTGGCGATAACTCACCACTCAGTTTACTATAGTCTGTTTGGAATTACCATGTCCCAGGCTGTTATCTACTTCCGAAGATACAGGCAGGATAAGCCTCTCGTACGTGCTGTGGTAAGTTATCTATTTTTGTTGTACACACATGCTTAACATACAAGTCAGGTGTGGGTGTCACTGTGTGTAATTTCGTCGCCTGTTATGGAATGGTACCGAATGATTTGCTTTGCATAGGATCTTGGACACGTTCCATTTTGCTATGGTCGCAGAAGTCGTTCACTTTTGGTACATTGTATGCCGGAGGCCAGAAAATTATACAGGCCTGCTTGAATTTCACTGGTATGAACCCGTGTACATGTAGCTGAGTCGGTATTCACCATTTCTTTCGGATAGGTCACTGGGGGTGAGATGCGTCCTTTCTGCAGTTTGAATCTCTTACCCTACCCTGAATTCGCGCAGGCATCCGTCATAGCGACGGTGAGTCAACTATGTTGTCTCTTGACATCTCTTGTAAAGCCTTTTCTTTTAGTATCTGATTACGAGCTGCGTTCAAAGGTAATAGTCCATCTTTTCAATTCAGTTTTAGTAGGACTCAAAAGCCTTGCAGCCTCTATATCATGAGGGTTTATATGTGTAAGGGTCCATTGCCTCTTCCTCCCGCTAACCTCAAGACGATTTCAGTGAGCGGCAATATGAAGCTGGTCTATCTTATAGTGAGTAATCGTCTTTCTTCCTAGTTTTCGCACGGTACCGACTGTAGCTCTTTTAGTCCACATTGTCCTTGTTGCAGCTAGGTATCTCCCAATCCTACAACTCTTTTCAATGACCTGAGACTGACCTCATGTGCAGTGTTTGGCTTCGGTATGATCCCACTTCCGTCAAAAGAGATTTAGTCTAAACTCATTCTCAACGTCAGTTCTATGGGGCGACCTGTAAGCAATCCGAATGGTCCTCGCGAAGGATTCCACCACTTAACACGCTTTCCAGAACAATACAACATTCGCTGGGTGCTGTACACGAACGCATGGGCGAGGTAGCGTTTCAATGCTAACTTAGCATCCAGCAAACCTGACCAGCTCATCGCAGATCGGAGGCAGTATTGAGCTTGCGGCCACCTCACTTTGTGATATCTCTATTTCGGTTTCTCTATGGTATTTCCTCCGCCGTAACCGGTAAGCCCTTTGAATGAGACTTCATCGCGAAGTGAATAACAATATCCCTAGCACCGGCTTTGCTAGGCGAGAAAATGCATTCGGTCGGCTTTCTGACGAGTCTAATTATACAATCATAGAACACAGACCGTCGTAAAGAAGTTGATTCTGTATACTGTTAATATTGGTACGTACGCGTCGTTATTTTGGTCGGATTGTATTTCTTATAGATCACAAGGTATCCTAACTAGGTGCGCTCGCATCCTATTTACCCTTCATCATGTTCTTGTGCTCATGAACCTCCGTTCAGTGGGGCATCGTCCCTCACCCTCATTCTTGTAAGTTGTTTCGTATCCATGTAGTGTCACCATCGCTTACGGTTTACATAGTGGCTCGCCTTACCCAAAAACTTCGGGTTTATCTCCTTGACATTGATTCGCAGCAAATGTCGGTTACAGTCTCTAACATTGGATTCACCCAACACTGACACAGTGTGAACAGTGTACGTCAACAGCCTGCTAGTAACGTTGAACTACCGCAAGACGGCACGCAAAATACTGAACACTGCTGACCAAAGCCATGGAACGACATCCCGATTCTTCCAAAGTAAGCCTGCCGTCTGATGTCTTGCAACTTAATTTTGACTCTTCACTAAGATTTAGATTTGGATAACCCTATTCCGCTACAGGAACTTGCCAACGTAGACAATAACCAACCCGAATAGTCATATACAACATGGTTACTACAAATACCATGACTTTCAGTGTATTCCTTCACTGCATTCGTGTCATACGTGCGAATGTTGTCAGAACGGAATTTCTCGGTTTCTTTGCCCGCAAGACGCAAACTATCCTCCAAGACCTCGAACGCTGAAGACTTTTTCAAGCTCAACCTCCGAGGACTCCTTTGCATCAAAGCGTGTTGTCAACCATTGTGCTGCTGCGATCACTTTCTAAGTACTGCCAGATATGTATCTTCGAACGTTTTCAGTCGCTTTTACTCCACAGTGTCGTGTATATGACATCGATGATAAGTACCAATCTCTAGCAGAGGATATTTACCGATGAGTTCCAAGTTTCCTTCCCATCGAGGCTTACGGGTTATCGACATCATCGGATCCTTCCAGGCATAGGCCAATACCCTTCCTTGGAGCGAGAACGACTAGGTACGGCACACGCGGCTCTCTATGCGAACGGACACCAAGCACCTCTTGGCCACCGACATCAATACCTAACACCGTCGAGGCGCCGCCATCCAAGTTCAGCGCTACCAAGTCCCCTGCCTCTGCTTCTGCCTCTTCCTCACCATCGCTACCAGGTAACAGGTCCCCACGCTTCGATAGCCACGCACCGACTCTTGCCCACTCCACCATGGTAAATCCCGTCCCCTCTGACCCACGCTTCTCCGGATTCGTCGTCGCAACTGCTACTGCCAATCGATAATGTGAATGTCCATGCCTCTGCGAGCCGTTTACATTTCCTGGAACAACCAGCGCCGCACGGGGGTTAGGGTGCTCGGCGTGGTTGAGCAGCCCTGGCGTGATATCGGATGCATTGTATCTGAAACGAGACTCGCGCATGTCGGCGTCTGTGAATGTAGGTGCACCGTTACGAGCCAGCAGCGGAGCTGAGGTGAGTGCGGCGTGACTTGTAAGAGGAAGTGTATGGTATTTGTCGATGTATTTGAGAGGAGGAGGGACGTAGGGTAGCTCAGTACCTGCTGATTATTCGAGAGCATGTACAAGTGGCATCATGTGAGGTGGAATTCCATGAAATGAATTTAGGAAATGAATGGACCTACCAGATGTTCGTGTGTACCCTATGGTAGCATGCTCAGGCATACCTATATCAGCAGTACAATTTGGGAAGTTGGGATTAAAGCGGTTGTAATACCCTCCGTTGATATATGCGACTGCACGGCGCACGCCCCGGTCCCGAGCTTTCGCGCACGCAAGCCCCTCGTCCTTACCTAAAACGGTAGATAAAGCACTTATCTGTGGCGTCCGGCCACTCTCAGGACCAGGTTGCACCAAGTTGTACAGCTCTTTCCCTCCGACAACGTGCACTCCATAGAGCTTTGCGCACGCAGTGACGAACCTCAGGTCTTTCTCTCCGTTCGTATCATTTATGCTGTGAATTCCGAGCGCGCTGAACGTTTCGCGCCCTCCGTGGATGCGTACGTATACAAGACATGGAGGGAAGATACTGAGCTCGGCCTGTGAAATGAGATTACTGAATATTGGTTATTTAGTGGTCGGAAAAGACAACTACTTCTTCAGGATGCGAAACGATCCACTCTGCAAAATTGGAACCTAATAGGCGGTTGATGGACTCGGTAACTGTGCTATCGTAAAAGCCTGCAGGGGACGCGGCCTGGGGCGTAAGACTTATTTTCGACCCGCAAAGCGTCAGTCGAACCGCAACAAAAATGGGTACCAGGACAGTTGTCAACAGCACCCTTCGGTCACTTGTAAACCAGAAGGAGAGAATCTATTGATTACTGGTATTGAGAAAACCGCATCCGAGAAGAGACCTGCAATGAACGACTTACTATCATCCGCACCAATGAAACTGTCCACCGCATGAGCTGATGCCTATCCACGAACGTCAGTAGGTCTAGCGCCCTTATGTACATATGGCGACCATAGTGACCAGCATGTATGCCAAGGTGCTATCTGACAGCGTGTCTCCTCCATCCACCATTTTCTCAAGCATCTTCGATAGACGCGATGAATTCGGAAATAAGATAAATATAGCCTTTTCTTTAAGGGTGTCCATGTGGAAGCGAGGTCATAGACTCATAGGCGTCGTGTGACGGCTTTGGGCAGGCATGATTACTTAGATTAGATGATCATCATACATCAGTAAATTCACCAAGTTCGGAAAATGGATTACAGAGTGTTGTCTTGACGTAAAATGCAGTATATTTGGTGTCTTTGATAAAAATATGATAAGCGCATCGACATTGGATTAAACCCGCGCCTCGAT
>JABAJV010008835.1:0-15425 GCA_018854895.1 Tricholoma furcatifolium | reverse complement strand
ATTCATGAATCTATTCCAAAAGCTTACGGGAAGTCACCCAATCTATTAATCATCGTACACCATAGAGCTAGCATTGTATACGATAATCTTTACTCCGCGGCCATGTCTCCCTTCCATGCATGTGTATTGGATTGTTTGGCATGTTGGCGTTGAAAGCCTATTAAATCATATCTACGTTTGGGTTCTTCAGTTGTCCAACAGATATACTCCCTCGGAATCTGATGAGATAGCTGGAGTATGGATCGTTCCAACTCCACATCCTCGAATGCCTCAACGAGCTCCAAAGTCAACTCTTCTGGTTCATTCGCCTATCAAGCACGACTTTTAGAGCGTACATCGTCGAAGGGCGGAGGAAGTTCTTTATCTCGCAGTAACTCCCAGTCAGGTATTGGAATTCTTGCCAATCCCACAGGGTCAAGTACTCCAGTCGTTACTCGGAGATGGACGCATAGAAGTGCCACTAGTTTAGATGCGACTCGAGGTCTTTGGGAGGAACGTGCTAAAGAAGCCATCGGGGATGAGAATACGACACCTCAGAGCCCAACGCGAGACATGGAAACCAGTCGCACGCTTGCCTATGCACTTCGTCGGGATCCGCCTACAACGACCGATAGTCGGTCAACTCCCCAGCTACCAAATTCTGTTGAGCCTCAACGAACACCGACTTATCTCAAGCGCCGCACGATGCCTTCACCCATTATAGCTTCTCCTCTGTCGCCTAATACAACTGGTGTTACGGTTGAAAATGATTCGTCTCTTTCGACCGGTTCTTCCACCTCTCAGCGTATACACTTACCTTCGGCCATACCGCACTCCGGAATATCATCTGCCAGCGCCATTGTACCAGGATCAGGGAATGGGCTGTTTAATACCTCTTACCGTGCGAATACACTGGACACACTTATCAATCATGTACCCAAGGACTCCTCATCACCCTTACCTCATTCCCCCTCTAAAGTATTTTCTTCCCCAGCATTGCAACCTTCCACGTCCATAACATCGACTCCACTGGGACGTATGCGACCGGCCTCGCCATATGGTTTATCCCGTGAAGCTCTTGCTTCCCCTCAAAAGGTTCATCAGACTTCCGACATTCCCACTGCACCCTCCGCTGAATTACCGACCAACCTTTTACGCTCTTCATCGCCCACGAAATCTGTAATGCACCCTCCCGTATATAGAAGCTCTTATATGTCCAATAAGAAGTCTTACGGCGATAACTTGGGCTCGGGTCGTAGGCTTGGAAGACACCTTCCTCGAATAGCCAGTGGAGACGCCGAAGAGCCGACAGAACTCGAAAAGAATGTTCGAGAGCCTCAGAATTCCCAGAAAAAGGACACGAGAAAATTTGGGCCTGAAGACGCGCCATCCTCACCCGACAAACTGTGGAGACCAGAACGAGGTGTACCCGTATCCCCTGTACCCAATGCAGATGATGTTGCAGGGCTACCGGGTAGAATACAACTCAAGGCGCCAAGCTCTTCATCATCTTTACTACCGTCTGCTCGTCTTCTGGGTAGTTCCTGGGCAGATACTCAAAGACATCTTATTCAGGCATACGAATATCTCTGTCACGTAGGAGAAGCGCAGCAGTGGATCGAAGGGTGTTTAGGAGAGGAGCTCGAGTTTGGAGTTGTCGAAATGGAAGATGGATTGAGAAATGGCGTTGTCTTGGCGAAGCTTGTCCGTACTTTCCAAGGCGAGAGCGCTGTAAGGAAAATTTACGACGTGAGTGCATATAGTTCGACCTTTTTCTATTCTTTTTATTGATTATCCCACAGGCCCCGAAACTCGACTTTCGGCATTCAGATAACATCAACTATTTCTTCACCTTTGTCCGATATGTTGGATTGCCTGAAGTGAGCACATCAAGCATCATTCCTCCAGCGTTCAGCTTCAATCTTACACTAACGATAGGGATTTATTTTTGAACTCACAGACCTATATGAGAAAAAGAATCTACCCAAGGTAATCTACTGCATTCATGCCCTAAGGTGAGATTAGGTCGTACCATATGTTAGAGAATTGATTTCTGAATGACTCGATCGATCAATATAGCCACTTACTTGCTCGCAAGGGCATGGCCGAGCGAATAGGAAATCTTCTTGGACGGCTCCAGTTCTCTGATGACCAGCTGCGGAAAACACAGAAGGGCTTAAAAGATGCAGGCGTACCAATGCCAAACTTTGGCAACGTGGGCCGCGAACTCGCGAAGGAGATAAACGAAGAACCTGAGGTGGAAGTCGAGTCCGAAGAAGAACGTGGGTCGCAGATTCCTTCTACGTCCACTATGTCTTATCTCCTCTTCATACAGGCCGAGATCGCCTCCTCCTAGAAAACGAGGATTCAATTGTCTTATTGCAGGCTCGCGCGAGAGGATTTCTTGCTCGCAGATCTCAATCTGCGCTCAAGGGCCGTATTATTTTGGCTGCACGTCACGTGCCAAAGCTTCAGGCCCATCTCTCCGGAGTTCTTCTGCGCAAAAGACTGCATGACCGGCGACAGAAGACAGCTACCATTATACCTTGGGTTGTGTCTCTACAGAGTCTTGCACGAGGTGTCCTGCTTCGGCGACGGTGGCGATCACGTCTACGTGACATCAGAAATTCCACTCCAAGCATCATTAGGCTTCAGGCTCACCTTCGTGGAGTGTTGCGACGACGCCAACTGTCTCGATTGCTGGCCGCCTTGCGAAGCAGTCGTTTTTCAGTGACAAAACTTCAAGCTATCGCTCGTGCTCGCGTCGTTCGAAATGCTCACAAGGAATTATCTAAATCCTTTTCGCGGTCTGTGGTCAACTTTTCTATTGTCGCATTACAAGCGCATGCCCGTGGTGCAATAATGAGACGGTCTCTTTCGCTGCTTGCGCATCTCATCGAACGTCAAAAACCTCGTTTTATTGCGCTACAAGCACATTGCAGGGGCGTCATATTACGGCGTCGGTTGCGGACTCAAATGGCCAAGTTAGAAGATGTTTCGCATGTAGTTGTGCGCATCCAGGCTGCCGTGCGAACTTATCTTTCCAGGAAGCGATTGCTTCTGCTCATACGCGGTTTACGGAAAGCTACACCGGCGGTAATTGGTTTCCAAACCTTCGCTCGTGCTAGCCTTGCCCGTCAAAGACACGAGAGTCTCCAGAAAGCTCTGACAGAAGTGAAAACGGTAGTTTCTGTCGGAGGATTTCAAGCTCTTGCTCGCGCAAAGTTAGCACGAAACAGGCATCAGGAATTGACGAAGACTTTGAAATTTGCTGCCCCGAATGTAATTGGCTTTCAGGCGGCGACTCGAGGCGCTCTAGTCCGCTTGGAATATAATGCTTGGAGGGACCACCTACATCGCAGTCACCTTGTTGCCTCCCTTCTGCAGGCAATGCTACGGGGAGCCCTCTTCCGCAGGTCTTTCCGCGCCAAAATGCAGTACTATAGAGCCAATCTCAACAAGGTTATCAAGATACAGTCCTTGTTTCGTGCAAAGGAGACCCGTGAACAATACAGGCAATTGACGCTAGGCAAGAATGTTACTGTCGGGACCATCAAGAATTTTGTACACCTACTGGATGATTCCGAGGCTGATTTCCAGGAAGAGATAAAGGTAGAGCGCCTTCGCAAGAAGGTGGTAGAGAGCATCCGGGAAAACCAGGTTCTCGAAAGTGACCTTAGCGATTTGGATGTCAAGATCGGACTTGTCGTTCAGAATGTAATCAAGGCCAGGAGACCTGACAGCGCGGCCTCACATGCTGCAAGGATTTCACTACTTGCTGCCCATGGCGACCCATTCTCCGGAACAAACTCCACCGATCAGACTGCGAGGCGAAAGTTGGAACTCTACCAACAACTTTTCTATCTTCTCCAGACACGAGGCGAATACTTAAGTCAACTTTTTATTTACTTATCATCGGAAGGCACCCCAGAAGCCAGCCGAAGATTTTTGGAGAGAGTGGTGTTGACTTTGTTTGGGTTTGGTCAAGATCGAAGGGAGGACTACCTACTTTTGAAACTTTTTCAGGTAAAGCCAGATTCATCCTTCACGTCGCAATGTCTAATGCTTTTCAAGCTTGCTATACGTGAAGAAATCATGTCGTCTGTCTCTATCAATGACATCATTAGTGGACATCCAATGTACATCAATATCGCCGTTCACTACGCACGTCCGAAGCAGAATACGTACGCTCGAGATGCATTCCAAACAATTATTCGTGAAATGGTGTCCTCCGAAGACCTTGATCTCGAGGCAGACCCTTCAGCGGTACATGTATTCTAGACTGCATACCGTCATCTACGTCTGACATGCACCTCGCAGATTCACCGGGCAAGAATTGAGCTTGAAGAGGTGAAGTCAGGGCTTCCTAGCTCTAAGGCCAAAGACCTCAGCTTTCGTGAAGCCTTGGGAGACCCAGATACTCGGCCCATTTATATTCGGCGTAAGCATGAATTACTCAATATTTGATATAATAAAGAACTAATAACATTTCGCAGACTTGCAAGTCTTGCAGTGGTGGACAGAAGCATTCGTCAATGCCATTAAGCAGTCGACCAAGAAGATGCCCTACGGTGTAAGATACCTCGCGCGCGAGACTCTCGTCTATTTAAGGGTAAAATTGACAATGCGCATTACATGGCTACATTGTGACCTTGATTGACAGGAACAATTCCCTGACGCACCTCAGGAGGCCTACGTAGCCTGCATCGGTAGATTGGTGTATTACCGATACCTTAACCCTGCTATCGTGTAAGCTACTCACGAGTCTTATTTTTCATTGCTCACCAAGCTTTGTAGTGCACCGGAGACTTTTGATATTGTCTCTAAAACTATCAGCACCACAGCGCGAATGAATCTTGCACAAATTTCTAAAGTCCTTACGCAAATCACCAGTGGTCGGCCGTTCGATGACGATAACCCTATGTATGTTCCTATCAATGACTACGTCCTCAAAGCCATAACAGAAATGTCGACATGGCTGCTTGATGGTAAGCCTTATTTGTAATGGTCTTATTCATGTATTGATGCGTGCAGTTGCGGATGTTCCTGATGCTGAAACTCAATTCCATGCACACGAATTCCTCGATGCTACTGTGCAACCCAAACCAATCTACATATCCCCTAATGAAATTTACACTATCCATGGTTTACTTTCTCAACACCTTGATCACCTTGTGCGTGTTTTCTCGAATATCATTTTTCTCTCTGTTGAAGATCGTTTTCAAGGCTCCCACAAAGGGAGATACCCTGCGAATTATACTTACGGAGCTGGATGGTGTACCCAACCTAGGGAATGAAGAATTGAAAGATGCCCGGGACAAAACCATCACTTTGGAACTTACTAATCGATTCGCGCACGTACGAGGTACAGTCTCATGGTTCCAATACGACTGGTCGTTGTTTGAATAAATGTCTAGATCCGCATGCGGAAGAGAAAACCTTATGGGTTCAGGCCAAACGTGGCGTATTGGCGATTCTTCGCGTTCAGCCTGCGCAGGATTTGCTCGAATCCTTGATGCGACCCGTCACGGATGAGGATGAATCTAGATGGGAAGACATTTTGGAAGCTGAAATGGAAAACGAACAGATGAGACATCCTCGACGACAACCCTCTGCTTACGCAGCGGACTCTGCATATCGTCTTGAAGATATTCGTTCGTGAGTTGATTGGTTAATGATGCCGTCCTCTCTATTTCAACTTATTGTCGTTCAGTTTGAAGTTTGCTGCCGTCAAAGCTCTGGCAATATCAAATCTGCTTGATCTGGAGAAACAAGGTCGAATTTCTCGTGACGACGGCTTTCAAGGCATCCTGGATGCCATCGCTGGCGACGTCCGTAGCAAACATAGAAAACGCATCCAGCGCCAACAGGAGATGCAAAGCATGAATGAGGCGTTGCGCCACTTAGCAGAACGAAAGAAGTATTTCGAAGAACAAATTGACAGCTATCACAACTATGTTGAAACCGCCATGAACACGATGCAGCGCGGCAAGGGGTATGTTTTATAATTACTCGATAAACTATATTGCTCACTATTTCTCAGGAAAAAGCGTTTTGTTTTGCCCTTTACGAAGCAATTCTATCACCTCAGGGAGCTTCAGAAGACGGGAGAATCTGTTCCATATGGCTCTTTCATTTATTCAGCCAAACAACTCTATGAGAAGGGCATACTCTTATCTATTGACCAGTATTCTCCTCGGCAGTTCGATAAAATCCAGCTCACAATGTCCTCCAAAGTGGCTGGTGTCTTCACTTTACGTCTCGAGTCTACCCTCCTTGGCGTCACTACTCGGATTGCTTCTGAGGATATACGAATGGAAGACCTTCTCCAAGCCAAATACGAGAAACGCTCATCTATTACATTATTCAATGGCAAAGTCAATGTCAATTTTGAGTTGTTTCTGGACCATATCAACAAGAAGTATGTGCCATTCCTACTGAAGGGATTTTGTTTACTGAGATGGTTGATCAGATTCTATGTTTGAGCTATTTCACACTTGACCTTACTTGCATTTGGACCTTGTACGACCCACCCACGGCTGTATCTTAATAGTTATAGTATCACCGCACATTGTAATATACTTCACCTCAGCTGTATTTGCAATCCATTGCCTTGATGGTAGATCGAGTTATTGATGTCATGATATTGATCGATTGATCAGTCACAAACTGAATTTCACATGCTGAGCCATGTCTGTTTGTGGTATATTGAACTCGTATAAAGTCTTAGCACATTCTCCCAACGGTCCCACTCGACTTTCTTCCTTGGCACCGCTGGCGTATACTCATCATGGCTGTTCTTTCAAAGCCACTGTTAGATTCTTTCAGACAGCGAGCATCAAGGAAGCCCATATTGCTACTGGTTGCATGCATTCTACTCTTACGATCTCGACTGATACCCTTTCCGAGGACACAAATCGCAGCACCCAAGTCGAGAGAAACTTTGTCCCAAACTGAATTGGGCGGTGTTTTACAACAGGTCTATGAAAAGGAACAAGATGGAAGCAAAACCTTGCTGGTGCCCTATCGTGAACGTGTTTCGAGGGTATGTTGCTACTTCATTCGAACTATGCTCACTATAATGGATATGTCATTATCTGATCTGTAGTTTAACATCAAAGAAACACCCCATTCCAAGTTCCTCGCAGACGCGCCTTTCTTCCCTGTCCTCTCTGCTTCTGCAAAGGCGAAACCAAATATAGACGCCATTTTCTTCCGACAACTCCGTTCAATCGTATTTCGCATTGCTTTCCCTTCTCTGCTGTCGAAGGAAACACTGATTGTTCTGCTCCACTCGTTCTTCCTGGTCTTGCGCACTGTGCTCAGTGTAATTGTTGCAAAATTAGACGGAAGACTTGCTAGAGATTTGGTGCGTGTCGTTTCATATATAATACATCTTTACTTAATCTCACCAGGTTAGTGCCAACGGTAAAGAGTTCATAAAAGGGTTGGGTTTGTGGTTCCTCCTAGCCATACCGAGCACCTGCACAAATTCTTTTGTGAGCCTGCTCTCTCCCTTCGTTTCATATATTCCCTCATTGCTTTTTTGTTTGTGAAGCTTCGCCATCTGCAATCAAAATTGTCACTCAATCTACGAACGCGTCTGACACGTTACACCCATGACCTATATCTTTCATCGGCTCCTCATCTGAGATTCTATCGACCTGGCCTTGAGGGCGTGGACCAATACATTACAGCTGACATTGAAGCATGGTCCGAAGCCTTGTCAGGATTATAGTTGGTCCTTTTATCCAGCATCTTGCTCAGTGTCGCTCACTGCTATCTAGTGGTAACATTCTAAAGCCGTCCCTTGATCTCATTCTTTTCACAAGCCAACTATCACGTTCACTCGGACTGCGAGGAACGATACTTTTGTTTGGCAACTATTATGCTACTGTTGCGATCTTAAGAGCTGTCACACCAGCGTTTGGCCGCCTGGCAGCTGTTGAAGCTAAGCTTGAAGGAGAGTACAGAGCTGGAATGGGTCGAGTTGGAAGGGAGGCCGAGGAAATAGCGTCAGTGCTCTCCTTTCATGTCACTTAACACACTCTCTGACTTAAGAGGAATAGATTTTACGATGGCGGTCTCCGTGAACGTGATATCCTCACGCGGGCATATCTGAGACTAATCAAACATGTCAATTCGATATACAAGGTTCGTTCCGCTGGATGTAGAGCTTTCCTCGTCTCTAATTGCATACGAATAGATACGAATTGCATATGAATGGACAGAAGATTATGTGATCAAATACTTGTGGTCAGCTGCTGGATATGGCTTAATTGCTGTTCCTTTACTGTACACCCGGACTCAGCGTGCCCTTGCTGCTGATGGATCGAAGGTGAATGCTATCGCTGGGCGGACAGAATGTATGTGTTCCAGGTACCGAGGAGAATATGGGCTCAACGAACTTTTTGTAGCGTATGTTTCGAATCGACGATTACTTATGTCGCTCGCAGATGCAGGTGGACGTCTGATGTACGCCTACAAAGATCTTCTGGAACTTGCAGGCCTTACAACGCGTCTGTATACTCTCCTTTCGTCATTGCACAATCTACCGCCGTTACCGAACCATACAGTGGATGCCACCGATGACATAATGCTCACCCATGTGGATGTTGCAGTTCCTCCACAAGCTGGACCAGACCCCCTTCTAGATGGAGAGTCGAGTTCGGGTGTTTCGCAGAATGCGCATCCTCTTGTTCAGGACCTCTCACTCGTAATTAAGGATGGTGACCATTTAATGATCACTGGAAGTAACGGTGTAGGGAAAACAGCTGTCGCGCGTGTACTGGCAGGTCTTTGGGCACCACAAGGCCTCGATGCTGATGTACGACGACCAGCAGATACTACGGGCCGTAGGGCTGTCTTCGTGGTGCCACAGCGTGCCTATATGGTAACAGGAAGCCTACTGGACCAAATCATCTATCCTCACTCATACCCTGAGTTTTTGGAGTCAGAGAAGACGGAAAAAGACCTCATGGATATTTTGGAAATGGTGTTTTTGGCGTATTTACCTGAAAGAGAAGGAGGTTGGGCCACGAGGAAAGAGTGGAGAGATGTGTTAAGTGGTGGCGAGAAGCAGAGGGTCGGTATCATCATGAGACTTGAAACTCCTTCATGCTGATCATGGTTGCTACAGATGGCAATGGCTCGTGTATTCTATCACAGACCGCGCTTTGCAATCTTAGATGGTGCGTGCTACTTTGTGAGTCGCATGATAAATTTCTGATCCTTTATCTAGAATGCACGAGCGCTGTTTCAAGTGACGTAGAGGGCCGAATGTATGAGCATGCAAAAGCTTTGGGGATCACGCTCATTACCGTCTCCCTTCGGTACATTCCACTGTGCTGGCATGATAGTGAACTTCTGACTTCTTTTGATAGACCATCGTTGATGAAATATCACACCCACCTCCTCACTCTCTCAGGTGACGGCTCCGCTAAATGGACTCTGACACAGGTTGGCACCGCAGAAGAGAGAATGGGCATAGATCGTGAGATACAGACGCTTACAAGTAAACTCTCAGACGTTGAGAAGTGGGAAGAACGAGTCAGGCAGTTGAATGCATTGTTGTCAAAACAAGAGCTTGTCTAGATAATGTACTACCAGCCATTTTACGATTTATATCAAACTGTGCATGCTCTTTTAACAATAAATGGGTTATTTGAAATACAATTTGAAGGTGAAAGAGGGAAAGCCAAAGTACAGCAGCGGATAATCACTATTTATAGGGTGAACATGAACTGAGGATGCCGGTCTCCGATTGGGGCTCGCGTCCTCCCAGCGTCCCACTGTTTCAGATAGTTATCCATGTTCGCTTGGCGGCGGCCTTCCCTTCTCGCCTTGTTTTCCCATAAACAATAGCTCCTATTAGAACGTTTTAGCTGCAGTCTAAAAATCGAGCAAGCAAGACAGAGAGCGAGCCTTACACGTTCGCTGCTATCAATATCCAACTCATGACAACAAAGCCTAGGACAATGCTATGTCCGCGAAGGTACTTCGGGGCTTGATCTTTCGTACACCCATGAGTATCCTTGACAGACTTTGCGAGTCAACGAACCTTGTGTATAAGCAAAAGTTGCGACGAACCCTCTGTATAATTCGTTACTAGAGTAGTATTGATACGATGAAGTGGGCTACACGCACCCAGTGTTGCCAATCGCAAGCTGTAGGGCTGTAGTAGTGGCCTTTTTATAGTGTCCGCTACCATTATTAGGAAGGATAGACCTATAATATTCAGTCTGGCTAAACCGTGATCAACTGAAGTGGTCCGCACAGAATACAAGGACCGGAGGGGTAGCTATTGAAGAGACAGTCAGATTTTAGTCAGATTTAGCTAACACTTTTGGTTAGAGGGTGCCCCACATGCCAGCGGCCATAAAGAACACAGCTAGGTATCTGATGCCATCGGTTCGAGCAGTGATTGCGAGAATGTAACCTGAGTGTAAAAGGGGGATGATATTCATATTTGGATCCAAAGACATAAAGGGCATACCAATGATCGTGAGGGGAAGGCACAAGAGAATGAACGGCCCACGCCAACTTAATCGATCGCTGAGAATAGCCACAATCACTTTACAATACTTATAAGACAAGATACTCTCGCAGAATTTTTAGGGCCAGGTCTTACCCGTAAGGACGACAGCTGGGACGTATGGTGGAACTGAAGCTCTGATCAGCAGGTGCTGTAAGAGGGAACCTGGTGCAGGCTACCTACCTGTATGTAACTGTGCTTCTCCACCAGAGTAGCCTAGTCCGCTGACGATGGTTGGCCTGGATAGCTTCATATATGGGTATTATGATCGGGCTTATGCCAAAGAGCAACACCCACAGGAATAGGGAATACGAATACAGGCTGACAATGATGCCAAAATAAGCAAAGCCCGTTAGCCAAGTTTGTATATCTATCAAGCCTGAAAAAGTTTCAATTCAGTGAACAACAAGGAACTATTTTCAACCGAACCTCTGACGATTTCTCGCATCTCCAAACGTTCGAAATCATCCTTAGGGTCATGATTGATGATGGATGAGCTACTTTTGATTTGTATGTCTTCCTTGTTGTTGTGCACTGACGGACATGTTTGCAGAGCAGCTATACCTTTAGATAAAGTGATATCATCAGTTCGCAGACGATTTGCTAGATGACGATCATTCTAAACGGTTGTCCTTTGGAGCGATATAATACCGCACATGCAAAGGTTCGTTCATCTTTTGTCAGAAAACTTGCAGAGCCGATATCTGCAGGTAATACGATGGCAGCGATAAGGCTGGCAACAATCGTTGCAAGCCCTTCGATTATCTAAAGAAGTCATTGTCATTCAGCACCATAAGTCAATGCAGCTAGATAGTCGCCTACATATATCCATCGCCACCCAGCTAAACCGCCAACTCCCTCCATTTTTGTAATTGCAGTCGCAAGAAGCCCTGAAGAGCAGGAACGATGTTCGATGCACTGGCATTTGAGAATTAGATGCAACTAACCACCAAATGCACCGGAAAGGGAGGCTAGATAATTAAGCCCCTTTGAGAATATTCTAGCAAGAACTTAAAATGCCCACCAGAAGCATAAAAAATGCCAACGCTAATCATTATGAGCTTCACACGAGCGTCTAAAATTGATCAGGGGTGTTACGCTCACCGCAGCTGAAACTCTTGCCGTCTATACATGGTGCTCAGATATAGAATCTGAGCAATATTCTGTTTCAACAAGCGCATCGGAAGAGGTAAAGTGGCAAGGATTCTGACCATGCCCGGAAGGAGGCCCCCTTCACAAAGACCAAGGCATAATCTTATTGCTAGCAGACCACGATACGACTGAACCTTTGAACTCGGTGAGTATCACAGGGAGAGATCCGGAGGTGGGTTTGCCTACAAGCGAGGTCAAGGTCGTCACGATTCCCCACAGGAAAACCAACAAAGGAATCCATCGCTGAGGGGCACATGTCAGAGGTGGATAGAATCGTGAGTCAAGAGCGATGCTGTTACATTTGGCTTCATCCGTTTGAGGACGATATTCGAGGGAATTTCCACGAGAAGGTAACTATAGAGAGTAAATCGAGATATGACCACTTTTTGTAGAATCTCGCAATACGTCACATAAAATACTGCCAGAGGAGCCACGACGTGAAATGAGGGAAGCAATTCGTATATGGTGCAACAAAAGAACCCTACCAGCCAGTGCTATATTGAATTGGTTCCCTTCCAAATGAGTATCCTGTTGGAGCCCAACGATTCTATGACATTTCACAAATGAACATGGAATGAACACTTCATGGAATCAAGGCATACCTTGCATTGCCTATGTTGCTTCGGTCGATGAAATTTGCCAACCATAGCTATGTATGACCAACGTCAATTTTGTCGAGCAACGTGAGGTAGTCTCCGTTACCAGAGCTAGTGGTGGCAGGATATGGCAATCCAATTTCCAAAGGATCTTTTGGGTTAGCGCGAGTTCATCTTCAGGAGTAGAAATCATGACAACAAGGCCGAGAAAGTAGGGTAAAGGTCGGTTTATAACATATAAGAGCCATCTATGTTACTGGCGTCTTAATGCCAAGGAGCTATCTCGCCAGGTGACATGCTCATGCTGATAGGCAGGTGATCACCCAGAAGAACAAAATTACCACAAGTTAATGTGGAGTAGTATCTGAATTGGTCAGATGAGCCTTTGAGAAACAAGCTTTGTTGTCTGCCGAACTGTCATGGGGAAAGATGTTGTAAACCGCGGAGTTTTAAGAATTCCTTAACCTCTCCTTCAGCTCTCCGTCTTGTATGTCTGCTCCACCGTTCGTCACGCAAATCCATCCACTACCCCCAGGATGGTCCGAACATCGCGGTATATATGATTTATTATGAACTTTTGTTTCTTATTGACATTCTATCAGCTCCAGGTGGTCAGGCGTATTATCACAATGCCCAAACCAAAGAATCCACGTATGTTCGGCCGATGCCTGCGTTTCCTACCTTGCCCACCATGCAATCAGAACCTCCCAAGAAGAAAGAGAAACCCTTGGTTAAGACACCGATACCTGGTACAGACTGGTTACGTGTGCGAACTACGGAAGGCAACATATTCTACTCACATCAAGTAACGAAAGAGAGCCGTTGGACCATTCCGGAAGAGATAAAAGGTGCCGTACAGACGTTGCTCAACAAGGAAAAGTCCAAGCCGAGTATCGACGCATCGACACCAGAGGACAGAGAACAAGCTGCTGAAATTCAAAGGATCAAGGAAGAAGTCCAATCCATGGTCAAGAGGAAAGCAGACGATACCACACTGGATGATGTTGTTGCTACCAAAAAAGCGAAAGTCGAAGATGTTCAAGAGGATGAAGGAAGTGAGGACGATGAAAGTGAAGAGGAAGATTGGGAACGTGAAGCGGCAGCGCAGCTAGCGGCAGAAGCTGAAGAAGAGAGGATTAGACAAAAAGAGGAAAAGGAAAGGCTGGAGAAAGAGGCTGAAGCGCAACGGACAGCTCAACTCAATATGCCGGAACGCGTCGACCTCTCTATCGAGGAAGCAAAAGCTCTCTTCAAGGCAAGCATGCTGCAATTATTTATTGCAACAGGACGCTTATATATGACTACCAGACTCTTCTGAGGGAAAAGGAGATCAATCCGCTGCACCCATGGGATACTTCATTGCCAAAATTTGTTTCCGATCCCAGATACGTCCTGCTACCGTCGGTTTCTGCGCGGAGAGAAGCATTCGACGAGTATTGCAGAGACCGTTCACGCGAATTGCGACAATCTGCGGTAAAGAAAGAGAAAGATGTGGACCCAAAAGAAGATTTCGAACAGCTTCTCCAGCATGAAGTGACGAGTACGCGGACAAGCTGGACTGACTTCCGTCGGACATGGAAAAAGGACAGGAGGTTTTATGGATGGGGACGAGATGATAGAGAGAGAGAAAAGAAATTCAGAGACTATCTGAAAGAGCTTGGTGAAAGTATGTTTGCTTTTATTAATGAAAACGAGTAGTCCCCTCATATATTTTCGACCAGAAAAGCGAGCCATGGCACAAAAGGCTGAGGGTGATTTCTTTTCTCTCCTACGGGAGAAAGGGGAGATTAAGGAGGGATCAATTTGGAAAGATGCAAGCAAATTTATTCTTCTGTGCAAGTCATTTATTAAAGACTCGCATTGCAGGTCAAGCGAAAGCTGTACGACGATCCCCGCTATGACGCAGTTGGCTCCTCATCACTTCGAGAAGAACTCTTCAACACGTTCCTCAAAGGCAATCACGGAAAGGAAACCAAACCCCACATATCAGAACCCGTTTCTTCGACCGACGATAAGGCAACAGCCAAGGTCGATGAAGAGGAGAAGCAAAAGCTACGAGCTGAGAAAAAAGAGCGAGCTGTGAAAGAGAGAGAGCAGAAAGTTAGACTTGAGCGTGACCGTCTTGAGGCTGATATAGGTCGGTCAAAGAACGATATAAACAGGGAGGAAGGAGAACGAGATTTCAAGTGCGTCCATCTTTTCCTTTCTTCGAAAATGAATACACGCTAATAATCTAGATTCCAGGAGTATGTTGGTTGACGCGATTCGAGATCCACAGGTATGTCATTTCCAACTCGAATATTTTTTCAAGGTGTAATCGGTCATACAGACAACCTGGGATGTTGCATTACCCCAACTCAAAAGTGATCCTCGCTTCCGAAATTCGCCACTTCAACCCAATCACCAATTACATCTATTTCACAGCCATGTTGAACATCTTCGATCTAGGCATGTCAAAAGCATGTATGCCTTGTTTGAAGCCCATGCACCCACATTAGCCGTCAGATTTGACGATCTTCCAGTGACATCCTTGCTATCCGCGCCCCCTGTCGTCAAGCTTGGATACAATTCCCGTGATCTTGAGCAAACCTTTGACCGGTGGCAGCGCGAACGCCATTCAGAGTCGCGAAAGGCATTTGATGAAATGCTAAGCGAGAATTCATTTGTGGAATTTTGGGGTCGTCTCGGGAAAATAGGTGGCGAAGGTGTCGATGGAGGAGTAAAGGCTGACGAGACAGAGGGGGATGAAGGAGAAGGCGGGGGTGGCAAGGTTGACATGAAAGCCCTTGCAAAAAATGTTGATGTGGAAGAAGTGGAGAAGGTTTTAAAGGTGCGCTTTCCGCAGTTTTTATACTTACGACTTAACTCATATGTACCAGAATGATAAACGGTACGTGATGTTTGACCATGTTCCAGAACAGAGAGAAGGGTGGATCAGGGTGAGTGCCATCATTATTGTGAGTCGCGTTTTCCGGACTGACTGGAGGGCCAGGATTACTTGGCCAACCTGGAAGCGCCAAAACTGTCTGTGCATTTCCCTCAAGCGCAGAGCTGAACAAAGAATTATAAAATTCGATCTCCTGTAGGCTGTATGTAGTGTACTTTTGATAAACAATTGATGGGCACATGATCGCGTTTTGTGTACGTCACACTGGCTCCTAGTA
>JABAJV010008834.1:0-15482 GCA_018854895.1 Tricholoma furcatifolium | reverse complement strand
AATGCTGATTGAATTTGAAAGGGTCCCGAACTCCTCACTATGTGGTTCGGTGAATCGGAGGCCAACGTTCGTGATGTTTTCGACAAGGTTCGCGCCGCTGCACCCTGTGTCATGATCTTCGATGAGTTGGATTCCATCGCCAAGGCTCGCGGTGGATTGTCCGGTGACGCTGGAGGAGCCGGAGACCGTGTCCTCAACCAAATTCTCACAGAAATGGTCGGCATGAATTCAAAGAAGAATGTTTTCATTTTTGGCGCTACCAACAGACCACATCAGATCGACTCAGGGCTCCTTCGTGCTGGTCGTCTTGACCAGCTAATCTACATTCCTCTGCCCGACGAACCTTCGCCTCTGTCCATCCTCAGAGCCACCCTCAAGAAGTCGCCCATTGCTCCCGAGGTCAATCTCGAGTTCCTTGGGAAGAGCACACATTGGTTTCTCTGGTGCTGATCTCACCGAAATTTGCCAGCGTGCTGCGAAGTTGGCCATCCGTGAATCTATCGATGCTGACATTCGAAGGATCAGGGAGAAGAGAGAGCGTGAGGAGGCAAGGGGTGAGACCGCCGACACTGAGATGGACGATGAGGAGGATCACACGGTCCGTTCCTTTTTCTGCTTACATTGTGTAGGACACAAATTAAACTCTTATGCAGGGAACCTTTGAGGAAGCGATGAAGTTTGCTCGGCGCTCAGTGTCTGATCAGGACATCCGTTATGAGATGTTCTCTCAGGTTCGAAATAACTCCCTTATCTCTGGATTAATGCTTATCTGCTTCTATCCATTAGAACCTCCAACAATTGCGTGGATTCGGAAACAACTTCAAGTTCCCTGAAGGCAAAGGAGGTGCCCTGGCTGGTACAACTTCTGGAAACGCAGGGTTTTGTGAGGACACCCAAGCTGGCTTGTTTGTAACGCTCGCCATGGAGTCCAAGCCAGCACGGAAACTCTTCTCATCGTCCAGAAATCTCTCAGCTTCATCCCTCAGAGACGCTGTATCCAAGCTTACTGTTACGCCTTACGATGCAGCTTCACCGGTGGCAAGTTTTAAACATGATCCTGGGTGATGGTGGTGATTCGACCCCTGTGGTCCATGGGAGAAGTACCTTCAGGACCTCCAAGGTCAACCATTTATTATCTTCGCGGCTCTTTTGAGGCTAGGGACGGTGTGTAGGGCGTGGGTGTTTGCGGTGGGGTTTGAGATTGCGCTGGCGGATGCAATGGGGTGGTTTAGGAGGGGTATTACTAAGAGTACGTTCGTTGCTTATCCTCTCGATTTCATTCGTTGACGTTACTCTACGATGCACGTGTAGTACAGGACTGGAAGCACGGGGGACACGTTCTAAGCGTACATGGACTCCCTTTGGTCTTGGTCTCTGCCGAACACCCACAGCAACCACAGGGGCTGCAACACACAAGATCTTCCTCGTCCTCTTCTCAATCCTCACCTCCACGCTCCTCACTACGCCGCTGCGTGCCCATACCCACCTCCATACCACCATCCACGTCAATATCCCACACTGACGCCCCTTCCCCAGACACTGGCATCGTGACCTCCCTCGCCCTCGCAGACTGGGTCGTCGCAGGACTCGCAAGTGCGCGGATGGCGTGCTCGCGAGGACGTTAGGCAGGGTGTGGGGGCTTTGTCTGGTTAGTGCTGGTGGGGTTGAGGATGCCCGCGGGGGGGTTAGGGCTGAGGGTGCTGGTGCTGGTGCTGGGAATGGAGATAAGGAACGAGACAGAAATGGGGAGGGACGGGATGGGGAGGAAGGTTGTGCCCGTGTGGGATGTGCAGTCCGGGTACGTGTCCTTTCCCTCATCTCCATGTAGCCCACTCACTAGCCCACTTACCAACCACAGAACATGCCTTCACGCCCTCCCCGGGCACACCTCCACCATCCGCTGCATTCACGTCCTACACAGCCGACGGCTTGCGCTGAAACTCTCAAGGTTCCCGCGATAAACGCTTTTTAGGCAAGGCTCACCAAAGAATCGGAGGAGGAGACGCAATGCCATCAAGACGACTTGAAGACACGCTTACAGTGTGGTTGAGGAAAGGCTGTGGACCCTAAACTTGTGTGGTTGGGATCGAGTGATAGTTTGAAGGGCGCAAGACAGAGAGCTTGTTGGCTCCGATGCTTCGGACAACTCCTCTATCATCAATGTCAGTTATGAGAGTCCATTGACGTGCATGGATAGATTAAGCTTGAGGATGGTTGTAGGTAGTATTATTTGAAGTAGTTAAAAGCAGAGTGATAACAAAAAGCGCTGAATTCTGCTGATCATGACTTGGTCCCTAATAAGGTATATTCATTATGTAATGCAGACCATGCTTGAAAGATGCGGCTGATGACAGGCTCAGTTCTCTTTCATTCTCTCCTCACAGCTTCAGTTACCACTTAGACCCTCCCTTCTAGCTCATATGCCTACTACTGACTCTACTTCTCCTCAAAACAATCAAGAGGACTCAGGCTCTTCTCTGCTTACACTGTCAGCAGATTGGGAAAGCCATTTATGTGATGAGCTTCCAAACTTCCTGGACGCCGCAAGGCAGGCCAATCTTGAAATCCCACCACATATCGCTGGACTCTGTCTAATGCTACAAATGAGGGCATCAGGTGCGCAGTATTCTGTTCTCATTTACAGAGAATATTGACAGATCTTTATATACTAGCTGCAGAGTCGGCTTCATTCACAGATCCCCCACCTTCTGTTACTCCTCATCTTACAACCCCATCTTTTATCAATTCTACCAATCATATCATCATGTCCAATGAGATCAGTGACTTAGATTTATCCCTTTCGTTGTCAGACATGCCTCTATCGCCAGTTCTCACTCCTACTACTATGGCTCTTCCTGACTTGGGTGACTCTCAGGAGCTGTTTTGGGAGTTTCATGGCCTTTCAGAGTTGTCTCTATCTCCTAGGAGTCTAAAAAGAAAGCGAAATCTGGAGCAGGGCCAAATGGAGGAGAATGTCAACTCTTCTACGTCCAAGAAATCTCGCACAGGATTGGGAGAATATGCTCAAGCAGGTGACACTCCTTATCCTTATAGTGGAGCACCTGAACATCGGAATGCTGGGACGTCTAATCTTCAACGCCAGCCACTTATTACCAAAAGCATGGCTGCTACAGTTCTGCAGAAAACTCTGAATGATCTTGAGTCTGATTCTTTGTCTTCACCTCCAACTTCGCCTCCTGCTTTTCTCTCTCCCTCTTCCTCCCTGATTTCTCTATCTGCTTCTCCTTCTGCAAAAGAGAAGGCCCCCCTATCCAAGAAGAGAAAGTCGAAACAGAGGAATTCAAAGAAGGAGCTTGAAAAGCAATGGATTGTTTCACGCATAGCACCTACTGTCAAACCTCGTGCTGTCCTTTTTCTTGTGGCCTTGTGCAACATTTTCTCTTGCCACAAGGTCAACACTTTAGGGACTCTTTTCAGCTCTCTAGCTCTTTCTTCTGGAAACATATCTCAAAGCCTTATTTCGGCCCCTACCTTTGCACAGAATGACTTTGATCCATGGATTGCCCTATCAAGGAACATGGAGTACTGTGATCTACTGGAGGCAAATGTTGTATTGACTGATTATCAAATTATGATTGCTCAGTTTCAGCTTCTAAGTATTGTTCATTGGTGAGTTATATATTTTAAACATATAACAACTTTTAATCTCCCTCATGTATTCAGCATACGCAAGAACGAGAGCAACATTTCTATGAGAGAAATTGAAACCAAGCTTCGAGAGAAAGCAATATCCATCAATCAAACTATTTTATGGGAACGTCTTAATCGAGGCAGCCGTATTGCCTATCTCATTGCAGCAGGTGAAGTCTTTTGTAACTTAAATTTCCAGCCTTGTTAATATGTTTTCTTAGGCACTCTTCACATTCTTCCTATCATTGCTGCTACCTCTATGCGTACAGAGCTCACTCGAAGAGGAAGCCTAGATAATGATGATATTTGGAGTCTAGGATTTGCCTTGTGCAATCCATCAGGTCAGTAGTATGTTTATGGAGGTATGAAAACAGACTAAATAATCAAATCAACAGATGATACTATAGGTAGACTGGTAAAAGAGTTTCTAATACCTTTTGTGAGATGCACAAGAGCTGTCAAACTACCTGCTCTACAAATAAGTCTTCCTATATCCCCAGGAAAATATAAGCTCCTGGATTTCACACTCTTGAGTCTTGAAGAACAGGACAAAACCTTAAGAAACATTAATCTTAAGTAAGTCTAACAAGATTGCTACTACTCTTGAATAATTTTATTCTGATCAAATACAATTCAGCTATTTTCCACTACCTGAAAGATCAATAGATTGGCATAGGGGTGATGCTCTTACTGAGCAGGACATTCTCTATTCTTCTATGCAAATAAAGGTAGATCAAAGGCCTTTCCAAATTATCATGACCTACAATTTCAGGGATTCTTCTGATCCCTTGCGATCAAAACCCAAATTTGAAAGACAAGAATGGACCAAATTAAAAAGAGAACAGGCCTCCTTGGCTGATGAGGTACAAAGTCTGGAAGAGCTAGAAGAAAAAGTAAGCTTTTAGAGTCATTCTCAATTCTCAGAAGCTAATTTATACATTCAGATATCTAGTTCAGACCATATGGGAGGAAATCATTCGAGTTACTGCTATTTTGATACCAGAAATTGTAAGGGGTAAGTACATGGATATCATTTATTATTTTATACTTAAAATCCATAGAAAAACTCTTATCATCAGAGAGAAGAGCCTAGCTCCCATTGCTGCAATTGTATCTCACTTTGAGGAGCAGTTTCCAAACTTTAACAAAAAGTTGACCTCAATAATTCAAAATCTTATGCCTCAGCAATTTCATGAGGACTCCTCAAATAGAGATGGATATGAGTTTCTTGCTATTCACTATACAAAATATAACAGATATTCTGAACAGGTAAGAACTTCTTATATATGACACATATTTATGATTGATCATATTTTGAAGGGAACAGATGCACCTGAAGGTGTTCATCCTAATAATCTGAAAGGCAATAAGACTCAGAGGGTTCCAAGATCTTCAAAAGAGATGCAGGACAACTTAGAGGAATCTGAGGCCATTATGGAGGTTCTTGAGGATCTCCTCAAATTTGTCAGTCAACAGGTAATGTATTATTTTTTTAAATATATGCAGCTCTTTATATTCTAATGTTTTAAAGGTTGAAGCCCTCTTTCCAGAGGATTTTCATGAAATCCACATGTTTGTGGAAACTCTGCCAATGAATGAACGATGTGCCTCTTATCCTTTTGGTGGGATAGTAGTTAACATTTCTGTTGCTACAAATGGGCATCGGGACTGTGGGGACCTGCATTTATGTGTTGTCATACCATTTGGTAATTTTCGTGGGGGAGAACTTGTTCTTTTTGAACCCGGCCTGGTTTTTAACATCTCTCCTATGCATATCATTATCTTTCCCTCACACAAAATTACTCACTTCAATCTTCATTTTCAAGGATTGCGGGGATCTCTGGTTATGCATACCGATAAAGCCAGTAAAGCTTGGATCAAAGGAAAGAACAACTGGGTCATTTTACAGGTTCTGTCAGAGACCTTTGATAATGCTTCAGCATAGTATACCAATTATCTGTACTTGTATCCTTTGACGTATTCCAGTTTATGAATTATCTGTCTTGGATTAAGAGATAAGTCGGACTTGTTTGATTTGAATATTGATTAACATTGATTGCCAGCACGTGACATGAACAAGCAAACAACTTGAATAAGGTCCTTGTACTGGCGATGAGCTATATACTTCTGCTTCTTTCACCTGCTCCTACCCCAGGCTTTTTTTCTCTTTCTCTTTACCCTTTTTTCACTGCCAGGACATATTTTGCATCCTCAGCTCTTTTCAATCCTCCCTCAGGCTTTTCTGATCGCTAAAGGGCAGGCGATTCTATACTCCTTGATCATAGAGCCAGAGACGGAACGCTGGCATTGCATTGCCAGAGATTGGTATGCCGCGGGTTTGACAGAGCAGCCTGGTACTGGAAAGCTCCATCATCATTTGGGTCTTCTGTATCGTGAGGCTGAAGGCAAGGAATTGAAGGGTGTCTGAGTCTACCATTTCGTCAAAAGGTTGGTCTTTCCACAATCCTTGTGTACATTGATGTCTCAGTTTTAATATAGCATGACGACGTTACATCCCTTCCCCATGTCATGCGAGTTGGTCCTTCCAATATGAAGCAAACCAGACACGATGGGCGCATTCTGACACTCCAGCTTGGGATCTCTTTGTTCTACTGCATGGGATGCTCTTCACTCATATTCAGCTCGATGACTTCACCCCCACTCTCACCTGTTTTGTGGAGCGCCTCTCTATGGAGGAGCTCAAAGAACGTGAATGGATGATGATGGCTGTCATCAACCTTGCTAGTATTTTTGAGTATGGCCACTCCAGCAGTGTCTTGGGTCGTATAGGCGCCGTCGCACCACCATGATGGTCATCATCACTAAACCTGTCACTGTCGAGGAGGAGAAGATGTACGTCGACAGCTCTCCACGCATATCAAGTATTCCGAGTCGTGCAGGAGCACCCAATCAGTCTTCTCCTCAGGCCACATTGCCATGTTCTTCTCAGGCTTGACCTCCTCAGCCTGCTGTATACGTCTTCTTGATCGATGTCAGCCATTCAGCTGTTCAATCTGGTATTTTTTTTATCTACTAAATTCATTCAGGCATCTGATAATCATCTTTTAGGCATGGTTGCAACCGCTACTCATACAATTCTCGAAAACCTGGATCGCATTCCCGACGAGGGCGATAGAACGAAAGTTGCCATTGTCTGCTACGACACTTCGTTGTATTTCTTCTCATTACCTGTACGTGTTTTTCGAAAATACTTCTGACTGTGTGCCTGACATGTTAACAGCCCGAGAGCACTGACGCGACCATGCTTGTCGTTTCTGACGTCGAAGACGTCTTCTTACCCAAACCTACCAACCTTTAGTCAACCTCACGGAATCTCGAGCAGGCCTGGAATCGCTTCTCGGCAGGATCAATGATATGTTCCAGGACAACACTGTCGTTGGCAGCGCCAGGGACCTGCTCTTCAGGCTGGTTTCAAATTGATGGTATGAGTTTCAATTTTTTCTCCATGTTTCATTGCCCTGAATCTACGCTTCCTAGTCACCCATTGGTGGTAAGATCATGGCGCTTTCTTCGTCCTTGCCAAGCGTCAGTGCTGGTGCGTTGAAGAACAGAGAGGACGCCAAGGTACTCGGCACGGCTAAGGTACTTGATTACAGTGCACGTATTGTGGTGCACCACCTAATTTAGTTGTATAGGAATCCGGTCTCCTTCAGGCTGCTTCGCCATTCTACAAGACTTTTGCCATCAAATGCTTAAGAGCACACGTCTCGGTCGACATGTTCTTGTTCAGCTCTGCGTACATCGATGTCACGACCCTCGGTATGTTGATTATTCTTTATTCTCCTTACTAGTAGTAATACTTCCCTTCAGCATGCTTGCCTCACTATACTTCCGGTCAAACATACTATTACCCTGCATTCAATGCTGGTCGTTCGGAGGATGCACTCAAGTTTGCACACGAGCTTGGGGAGGTTCTTGCGATGCCCATCATGTTGGAAGCCGTCATGCGTGTGCGTGCCTTGCGCGGTACGTCTTCTATCTCCCCTCGCATTATGTGACACCCCTCTTACGCAAAGCCCTTCACTTCTTTCTAGGTCTCCGCATGGCGTCCTTCCACGGCAGCTTCTTTGTGCGCTCTACGGATCTGCTCGCTATGCCCTCTGTGCCTCAGGATCAGTCCTACGCTATTGAAGTGCAGATCGAGGAGACCATCACTGCGCCATTTGTCGTCTTCCAGACTGCTGTGCTTCACACCACCTGCTTCGGTACGTTAGGCTGGCATTATACACTATTTTTTCGCCTGTTTGCTCATGGTAGTGTAATATGAACAGGCAAACAACGCATCTGAGTCATCACGCTTGCATTGCCCACTACAAGCAACGTCTCTGAGCACTTTGTGTCCGCAGACCAGGTGGCTATCGGCACGCTCTTTGCAAACAAGGCCATCGAGTGTGCCCTTACGCACAAGCTGGAAGACAGCAAGGACTACGTCTTCCAAAAACTCGTTGAGATCCTGGGCTCGTACAAGACAAATATGACCGCTGGTGGCGCTGGCGCCAGCGCTCAGTTGGCCATTTCAGAAAACATGAAGATGTTGCCTATGTTGATTCTCAGTTTGTCGAAAAATGTGAGTAGGGTTTTTTTTGCTCAGCGCCTGTTCTTTGGTGGTCGGTTGGACTCACGCGTCATGTTTCTCTTTTCTTAGGTTGGCATTCGCCAGAGTGCACAGATACCTCCCGATATTAGGGCTACCTACATCTGCGTCTCCTCCTATAATACAATCTCAGCCTTCTGCTTGTTCTCCTCGTTCATGCAGGCCTGTTGAGGCAGACCATGATGACTTTTCTTGGCTCCTCAAAATATCATCATCCCCTGCACCTCAATCCAGACCAACACAGAAGCTGTTCAACCCCAGGCCCGCTGCTGATCCAATTCCTGTGTCGCACTGCAGAGCCAGATGCAACATCTGACACAAGTTCTCCTCATGACCGCGAACAAGACCAACGAGACCGAGATGGCAGCACACCTCGACGTTGGCAATTGTTTAATTGTAGGAAAGATGACCCTGTCTGTTTCTCTGTCCTTGCTCACCCTTCTTGTGAATGTCCTGTCTCCAAGAGTTCTGGCGACTATATTTCTGCTTCTTCGACCTCCGAGGAGTCCTCTTACACCAACTCAGTCTTCAGTCTCCTCTTCAACTTTTACTCTTTCCTCCACTACCGATGCATCTTCTGCATCATCAGTTCTTTTTGATCGTCCTGGAGGAAGGAGAAACAAGAGAAGTGATCATACCAATGTATTCTCTGCTCAACTCAAGAAGCTCTATCGTGACATTACCAACCTCGAAAATAAAGTGAAGATAGAGGATTCAGAAGATTGGGACAATGAAGATTCATCTTCTTCTAGGAAGGCAGCCATTGTAACGCTCAAAGGCAAGGAACCTGAGGCCAATACTATGACATCTACCGAGAACGCGGAACATGAAAATGGAAGGTTCAAATTGACAATCATAAACAGTGAGTTCACCTTGAATTCAGCCCTAATTTTGGTCTCACAAGTTCAAGGTTAGCTGAGTATATACACGATCTGCTTGAAATATCTCTCGCCTCCTCTGTCCCCGCATCATTGCGAAACATTCCCACCGACTTGAAGTACAACATCATCGTACGATTATAGACTTAGGTTTTCAACAAGCTTCTCGAGTTGCTTTGCCGAGCTTCCTTTACCGCGGCTCTTGCCCTCAAACACCTACAGGACTTTATCTACGACGCCTACACATTTTACATCGGACTTTTGGAGGAGCCAACATTGTCTGGATTCAAGAGTGGATGGCTCAAAGCCCTCGGGGATCTTGCCCGCTATCGCATGGCTGTCGCTGTCATGGTCAGTGCCATTGACGAGGCGTCTGATGGCAAACTCAAGCCTCCGAAAGTCTCGGGAGGCTTGACAAGTGATAAGCCTGCCGCAAGGATTGACGAAAGCCCTTCACCATCCGTAGGCCTCGCGGGGGCGTGGCAATTGATCATAGAGACCGTGACAGAGACGGAACACTGGCATGACATTGCCAGAGATTGGTATGCTGCGGGTTTGACAGAGCAGCCTGGTACTGGAAAGTTCCATCATCATTTGGGTCTTCTGTAGCGTGAGATTGAAGGCAAGGAATTGAAGGGTGTCTACCATTTTGTCAAAAGGTTGGTCTTTCCACAATCCTTGTGTACATCGATGTCTCAGTTTTAATATAGCATGACGATATTCAAACATCCCTTCCCCACGTCACGCGAGTCGGTGCTTCCAATATGGAGTGTGGCAAACCAGACATGACGGGCACATCCCGACACTCCAGCTCAGGATCTCTTTTTTCTACTGCATGGGATGCTCTTCACTCGTATTCAGCTCGATGACTTCATCCCTACTCTCCCTCGTTTTGTGGATTGAAGGCGAGGAATTGAAGGGTGTCTACCATTTTGTCAAAAGGTTGGTCTTTCCACAATCCTTGTGTACATCGATGTCTCAGTTTTAATATAGCATGACGATATTCAAACATCCCTTCCCCACGTCACGCGAGTCGGTGCTTCCAATATGGAGTGTGGCAAACCAGACATGACGGGCACATCCCGACACTCCAGCTCAGGATCTCTTTTTTCTACTGCATGGGATGCTCTTCACTCGTATTCAGCTCGATGACTTCATCCCTACTCTCCCTCGTTTTGTGGATTGAAGGCGAGGAATTGAAGGGTGTCTACCATTTTGTCAAAAGGTTGGTCTTTCCACAATCCTTGTGTACATCGATGTCTCAGTTTTAATATAGCATGACGATATTCAAACATCCCTTCCCCACGTCACGCGAGTCGGTGCTTCCAATATGGAGTGTGGCAAACCAGACGCAACGGGCACATCCCGACACTCCAGCTCGGGATCTCTTTGTTCTACTGCTTGGGATGCTCTTCACTCATATTCAGCTCGATGGCTTCACCCCTCACTCTGGCTTGTTTTGTGGAGCGCCTCTCTATGGAGGAGCTCGAAGAACCTGAATGGATGATGATGGCTGTCATCAACCTGGCTAGTATTTTTGAGTATGGTCGCCCCGGCAGCGTCTTGGGCCGTATAGGTGGCAAAGACTCGGATGCTGTCAGCCCCGCTGCGATGGTTGTCATCACTAAACCCGTCGCAGTCGAGGAGGAGAAGATGCAGGAGAAGATGGACGTCGACAGCTCTCCATGGATATCAAGTACTCGTGCAGGAGCACCCAATCAGTCTTCTCCTCAGGCCACAGAGATGCCGGCTGCAGAGGCGGCAGAACGGGAGTACCCCCCATCCTTCAAATACGCATTACAACTTGTGTTCTCGATGCTCTCCCATGTCCTTGAATACCCTACTCGTGCCATCACGTTTTCTAGGTGCTCTGTAGGTATTTACAGGCCCAGGAGTTGCTTCCGAGTAGTCCACTGAGCAGATCCCGATACTCCGTGTCGTACTCAACTTTCCATTGTTGCTGGCTTCTCTGCCCTTGTCATCTAGTACATGAACATTCTCCTTTCCTTCCCTGCAATATTTGCATCAGCTGTTGAAAGTTTACGTTGGACAGTTGTCATTCGAGCCCCCCTTCTCAGCCTCTCCTAGTAATCTTAGAGAGAGGGGCCTTGTGAAATTTTGGAAGAGCATGCTGAGGAGAGATAGAGATGGAGATGGGTCCAGAAATTTTGAATCGCCCAGAAGCAAGCTGACTGAGAGAATTATCAGTACTTGTACTAATTGTAATGTATCTATTTGTAAACAAGTCGGACTAATCTTAATCATCAGCACCCGGTGATCATCCCAGACTTGAACTGAAACCACCATCATCATTCCACCTTCGTCTCAAAGTTGTGCTATAGCTTGTACTTTTCTACCTCATTTGTATCAGCATGGATCAAGCACATTCTCGTAACAACTCAGACTCCTATCTACCCTTATTGGAGAACGACAGGCCCGGGCTTAGAAGTGTTCGTCGTAATTGCATTATTTCAATTTCAAATGTATTAACTCCTTCAAAATCACACAGAAACCTTCTGTCATCTCTACTCAAGAAGAAGCCCGCATTCTTTTAACACAGGGCAAACTCAAGCATCGAAGGACTCTGTCCAAGTACAAGAAATCCATACATCACCTCCGACAGGCTATTCGTGCTGCTCGTGAAGCCCGTGCAGAGCTTCATGCAGCGGAATTGGGTCTGGGATCCATCAGGACAAATATCAGAACTTGTGGATTTGGAGTTGTCATCCGACCCTCCTCCCGAGTTGACCACTCATTGGATGACTGCGGTGATTGCAGTGAGTTATATTTTATTTATTATTTGTTATTTTTATTTAAAAATGCAGCACAAGTCCTTGCAGATTTTGGCGATATTAAACTTCAAGCAATAGTATTGGATTAACCAATACATATTCTATGTACAGCTCTCTCCTGTCGCTATGCTATAGTCTTTGATACAAATTCGATGGAATTTGAAGTAATATTAATTAATTCACAATAATTCACGTGATGGTTCAAATTGTTCAAAGCTCACGTTCTCTTTACTCGTCTCCTGTCTCCCGTCTCCCGTCTCCCTGCTTGTTTGTTTCCCATTACTTGCCTCTCTGCTTTCTTCTCTGCTGCTGTTTTTTTCTTCTCTTTTCTGTTTTATTATGGCTTCCAAGAAATCTACAAAGCGTAAAGCCCCAGAAGAAGGACAAGCTAATATCGCTGCATCAACTATCAATAGTAGTGTTACGTTCTTTTTACTGGTATTCTCTCATATCTGGCATTATTCTAGAACGGTCTAAGTCACATTCGACTAAGACTTCTGTTGCTGAAACTAGTGCTCCACAAGATTCCACTCAACCTGGTACACTTCTTCTTACTTGTCGGGCCCTCTCTGCTTGGTCTTCCCCATTGAGTTATTTTTTTTATCATAGTGCCACGTCCTAAAAGAGCCAATCAAGGACAAGGAGGACATATAGCACGACTTGAGGATGTCGCAAAGCAAATTAGGCCAGATTTGCATCGTCCAGGACCACCTCCTGCTACTAGTGGGATCGCATCAGATGAAGGAGTCAATGACATGGCCCCACAAGCTAATAAGCCTAGGGGACGCCCACGTGTAAGCCTTTCTTTCTATTGCTTTACATTATCCACGTGTATGTTCAATATCTGTCAGGAAAATGAAAAAAGACCTATTCAACCAGATCCACCTCTTTCAGCAGCTCCTCAGCCTAGGAGTCAGCCGATGAAGGAAAATCACATCTTTGGCTTTCGAGCCTCTTCTAATCAAGGTGATGCCCAATATTATCATTCTATTTGATTTTATGACATGATTTAGTAGCATCTTCAAGAGGATATCCCTCCAGTCGACTTCCTCCCACCAATGCAGAGGAGGAAAATCCTAATCTAGATGATGAAGATCGTGAGGAAATTGCTGCTGACCCCGAAGCTGATCAAGATGATGATGATGATGAGGATCATCTTGTGGAGGACGACCGTGACCCATATGTTGAAGAGGAAGACGACGGTGACGATGATGATGATTTTCAATTTAATGAATCTCAACTAATGGAAGAGGGAGAGCAAGTTTTAAAAGGTGATTTCTCTTCTTAATTTTTGATCGTACTGAAATGTGATCATTACAGATAACGCAGGTATTCAGAGCCCTCCATTAGATGAGCAGTCCCCGGATGAGGATGAGCGTCAAGCTCTTCTAGCTCTGCGTAAGATTACCTTCCTTTATGGTATTTGACATTGATGAGGCTGTAGATCCTTCGCGCTCTAAGCCCCTTCAAAAGGAGCCTGTCCAAGGTATGCTTAGTCTCTTCTTTTGAAAGAAATTAAAATGTGTCACAGATAATCGTACTACATCACCTCAATCCTACAATGTCCTTAGTGCCCATCATAGTCGTAGGGGCAGAATCCACCCACCCAAACCTGCTGCTTTACAGAAGCAATCTGTTATTCAAGGCTCGTCAATTTCTATTTATTCATTTGTATCCTCCAAGTTTAGCAAAGCCACAGGACGCTCAGGCCTCAGTCAGGCCTATAACAGTGATGACGATGACAACAACAATGAAAATGACAAGGACAATGACAGGGACAGCAACAGCGACAATGACGACAACGACAACAACAATGACGACAACAACAACAATGACGATGACGACAACAATGACAATGACGACAACCTGGAGACATTTAGTACGACAAAAAAGAGTAAAAAATCTGTTACCTTGTCCAGTTACCCAGCTTCCTGGAAGACGATTTTGGAACAAGCTCAGAATCGCTTTTGCTTATATGCCTATACAGAAAATCATTGGCCATCAGCTGGAACTTGTTTCAATGCTGCCAGAGAGTTTCTGACCGATGAAGTAGCTGCCTACAAAGCTACTCCTCAGCTTTCGGGACCTGTTAATGAAGGTATGCTCGTATGTTCTCACATACTCAATGCTGTCTGAATATTATTCTAGCTTTGTATAATCGGGACGAAATGCCTTCTATTGTAAGTGATTTAATTCAAGGACACATCTATTACTTATATTTAACTATTTAAAGCTTTTACAGTGCTACCAGAATGCACGCTCTGGGCTTAAAAAAATGGCCAGGCCAATTGTAGACAAACACTACGATTCTTACCTTCATCCCACTCTTCCTGATGGGGTCAGAAATTCACGAGATTATGAAAGGTTAATCTGACAAAATGTGCAAGATCTTCGACATCAGAGCAAGTTTCATATCCATCCTGAAAAGGATGCACAGGTATGAGTCCCATTTGTGTCTTAACGTTTATACAGCTGATTTAATAGGGAAAATCTCAAAATTTTGCTCATCCTGCTATTCAGGAGATTAGCGCCAAGTTCTTCTATACCATGAAAAGTAGTGGCAACAACATCATATCTGTGATGTTTCCTACCACGTTCCGGGAATCCTTTCCCCCTCAATGTTTGGTGTTGGTGGTGACAGTCGTAATGTGGCCCATTTTATAGCTTTGAACATCACCTAACTTTATTTGAATAGGTCATGAATTGTCTTGACGAATGGTCAACTGGAAGTCACCAGAACGTTAAATTTGAAGGAAAGCCTCACTATGCTACTGCAGCTATAGGATTTTCAGATCTGGTCGAAGATCTCAAAAAGAATTCTCATCATTCCAGATCTTTCCAAAATTTGCTTCGTACAATTGCTGAGCGGGGCCGGTATGTTTTCTCAAAATTGTTTTAATATATCTAATTGCTTATTTTACTGAACCAATAGATATCTCTATGGCCAAGAAAATGCTGTAGAAGCTCTGGATCTGGGCATAGTTTTGGATTAGTATTCAGTGGTTACATATTTTTTTCATTTTTTGTCGTCGTTTTCAAGCAATTGTGGTCTGGTAGTGGGGCTCCCAATATATGTTTTGATTTTGATTTTTTATGCCCAGAGGTTACAGCCACTGTCAGAGTCTCCAGGTACACAGTATGACAGACAGTCCAGTAGCAACAGTGCTCCTAGTCGTCTCAGAGATAACAGAACCTCCAGAATGTCCAGAGGCAATAGCGCCTCCAGGGATTACAGAGCTCCAGAAGGAATTGAATGATCAGAACTTACCAGTATCATTAGAACTTTGAGTAGCCTTGCCTAGCGCTGGACCATAAAAATTACTTTGAATAGTCATAATCAACACTAGTCAGTAGAATTAGCACTGGTAAGCGCTGCCCAGTTGTATACCTCGGCTGGTGGCTCTGGACACCTGGACAGCACTGGCCAGTGCTAGCCAGGAACGTCCAGGCACATCAAAGTTTGCTGATGTGGTGCTTCTGTCAAGGACTTGGATCCAGTAGTACTGGACAGTACTAGTAATGGACTCGGACGCTCAGCTGATTATA
>JABAJV010008833.1:0-15489 GCA_018854895.1 Tricholoma furcatifolium | reverse complement strand
ACCGCCTCTTCACCTACGCCGGTAACCCATGGGAGGGCGAGACTTTAGAGCTGAAAGTTGCTCTAATAGAAGCAACGTAGGCGTGGGGAGTGTTCATGACGAGAGACACACCGTGTCCAGTCGTGTTCGACGCTGACGACGTGCGCGAGACGATGGAGCTGGATAAAGAACAGGCAGGGGCAGACCGGGATTTCGAAGTGTTGCAGGGCTTCTTCGGACTCGGCTCGGAGGGATGGGTGCCTACCACCGAGCGCTACGAGGAGGCCGTGGCACTCAGCAAACAATTCCTGGAGGAGGAGCTGGCCGAGGCGATCTCGGAGTCGGAACGGGTGGAGATTGCAGAGCATTGGCCTTGGGATGACATGGACGAAGAGGCATACATGTAACGGATCGAGCTAGAAATCCTGAGGGGTTGTATCACATCTGCTGTTGACAATGCCGCCATTTCTTGGCTCTTGACTTCCTCCCGGGCATACTTGCTCGTTTCTGACCACATGTATCCCGTAAGTGTTCACGCTGGTTGTAGCATTATGGCCTGCTGGTGAATAAATGTACGTTATTGTACGAGCAACTTTCGTCTCCCTTTAATATGTCTCGACGCAAGAAATTCATTGCCTTACATAGACATAAGAAGAGGAAATTACGCGGATGCATACAGTGCACGTCATCACTTCGCATCAGTTGATTTGGCAGGGGACAAACAAAAATACCCCAAGTTAAACTACATTTTGTAAAGACTTTCTAAATGTTCAGAAACACTATAATTTGTCTAATACAGCTTATATCTGTAGATGAGTACACTGTGTGAGTCCTCAGCATATTATACTAATCAGGAAGATCAAAAGCTGATAGAGGCGCTAGAATTAGGCGATCTATCATCACTATCAATCTATGATCTCGGGTAGGCCTAGCACGATTTGCCTATTTCTATCCTCCTTTGTTAGGGCTAACGTTTACCATAGGGCTATCATTTACACTAGGGCTAACTTTTACAATAGCGCTAACATTTACACTAGAGCTATCATTCTCTTTCATTTTCGATAGGGCTATTTTTTTTCGATAGGACCATTTATTGTGTAGCGTAAATAGAACATGATTTCGAATATACCAAAACCTCGTAATCTATCCACACCGACGAGACTCAGACACCTGATTAGAGCGACAGACGCGCGCGAACATCTCCCTCCACTTCAACTCGTGCTGCTGGCATGCGCGCTTTCGTGCCCTCTAGAATTTCTTCCCAATGATCCTCCGCCTTGAGTCCCTTCGCGAGTGAAATGTATCCCGCCGTAGCGTTGATCCAGTAGTCGCCGCCGAAAGATGGGGTATTCTGAACCCTTTTCTTGTGGCCAGCGCCATCGCGGTCCACGTTCGCGTCCTTCTTCTTTTCACCATCCGCCCAAATTTCGAGAGCACGCTCAATCTGAAGCTTAAATCAGTTGCGGAGTTCATGAGTCCAGTTAGAAATACATACGGCCGCGGCACACAGGGCGAGACCTCCCACTGGCAAGCCGTGGTCCACTACTGAAGTCATCGTAAGTTTGAGATGAAATGCGAATAGTTCCAGCATAAGATCCGATTGAAAAGCGCCCTTGTAACCCTTATTCAAGTCGAAGTGAGTCCAGGAAGGAACATATGAGATATTGAAGACGTACTGTTGGCCCGTCTGGGTCTTTATACAACCAACAGAACTCCTCACGCATCCCTGCAACCCACTCAATAATCTCTTCCTTGGTCATCGCGTTCTCCGTGATAACGCTCTCGATAATATTGAGCCCCTCTTTGCCGATAGAGCTTCGCCACTCAGTGACGATCTTACTGGTCTACAGCCACAGTAAGCAAGGTGGTCATGAAAATATGGTCGACTCACCTGTTCAACGACAGCCGGTAAGGCATCCCCAACCTTCTCTGTCCATGTCCAATTTTCTTCTATGGAAAAACCATAAACTTTGTCCCACCACGACGCGACATGATCGTTCAGCAGAGCGTTGGCAGAAAAAGGCTGTGCTTGACTGGCAGCAAAGGCGATTGCGGTTGCCTTGAAGTCCTTCTTCCATTTGGCAACACATTCTGGCCCCTGGGTGCCATCTTGTGGGAAGGGCAAGCACGCGACTGGAAGTTTACGATAGCTGATATTTGTCGTCGTCGTTTCATTTGTTGTCAGCCCCACCTTGACTTTTGAATCGATTGTTACTTTCATCTGTACAAGGAAAATCAGCCCCATGAAAATAGGAGAGTAGCAGACACATATCTTTCGTAGTCTGTGCCCCGACAGCCTGATGGGTCACTCTCATCGACATTTTGCTGTTGTTGACTGCACTGAGGTGTCCGTGATCGTCGTCCTGGTTCAAACTATCAGAAGTTGTCGTCGAAGGCAGTTCCTCATTTTGTTTGGGTACCGTGGTGCTTGAGCGTCCTCGGTTGCCCACGCGCTTCCTCCAGTCTTTGGCCAGCCCGGTAGGTTCGTGTTTCTTGGCTCGTTTGGTGTCCGCAGGTGGGAGGCTATTATGAGAACTTGTGAATCTGAGGGAAATGTTGATATTGAAGTCAATGGACGTACCTGGCGTCAGTATCAGCTCGGCGTTTGGATGTTATCCCAACTGAGATGGGAGTCGAAGCTCGATCACGTGTGCTATCGATGTGTTGGCGCAAGCTACGGTCAATACCAACTTTCTTCTGCTGTGTCAATAGTCAGCGCCTGGTAACGCATAGGCATTGATCATACCGTTTTCCGTGACAATGCTTCACTGATTGGCAGGTCCAGTTCGTCGTCTGATGCTTCGTTTGTCTTGTCTTCTGGATCCACCTCTTCAGGCTGAAAGTCACCATCGTTCGTGTCCTCCGAGTCCTCCAGTTCTCGGCTGTGATCAAACTCCAATGCCATACCATCTGAGTCAGTGTCGATAGTGGATTCTGGAGGCAGCCTTTTTTCAGTATTGGACTCATCACTGAGGTCCTCATGAACTTCGTCAACGATCTCGGGATTGGCCTGAGCACTCTTAAGGTCGTTGGGCTCTGCACAATTATTCGACTTGGTAAGGAGAACGATTTTTGTACGTGCTTTACCTTTACTCATTTCAGAAGCAGCCTAGGGTGAAATCAGGCCAACGTTCACGCTGCAAGACGGCGACGAGGATGAGTGCTTACCTTGGGATTTTTAGATCCTCTGACAGTCGCCTTGTGTGTGCTAGAGGGAGCTGGATGCTTTCCCCCTATTCTCCGGATGTGAGCAGTCTTTTTTCTTTGAATAAATCATATATGACTTACTATTTTTCGCAGGATGGCGATCGGGATGTGTCGCCACCTTTGCTGCCTGGATGTCCTCTTGGCGGAGTCGGTCCTCGATCATTGCCGTGCTCGCAATCTTCTCCTGTAGCACCGCATTGGCTTGAGCGGCTGACTCTGCGCGCTCGCGCGACATACGATCTTCGTCAGCCTTGATTTCTGCGGCGGTGCACCGTTTTTGTCGAGCGTCGAGGACAACTTGTGCTGGTCTTGAGTTGGCGCCCTTGCGAGGCTCCCGCGGTCCAGTAGAAGCAGCCTGAGTGCCCTTCTTGGGAGGCATGGTCGAGGGGGAAGCAATCGATCGCAGTTGGGAAGAAAAAACCAACCTGTGCCCCAAAACTTACGACGGCACATCGGCCGATCTTCAGCTCCTTCCGATTGGTGGCCTGAGCGTCACAACTCCTTTAAAGGATTGTCTCAAAACATAGTAGTCAACATTTCCACATTTCGCGCTATGCCCCCCTATCGATGTCACCATCCCAACTGTCCACGGACATTTAAATCCATCCATGGGCAGACCAATCACTACCGGTCTGCCCATATCAACCACAATCGACGTGCACCGCTTGAATCTGTCCCTGGCGCGGAGTTTCCGGACCAAGATTTCGACCGAATTCCTGAAAGTGGACGCACTCCGTCTCCACCACCAGCTCCTGACCCCGCCACCTTCTCTCCACCTCCAGCGCAGCCAAATCCTGACTTAGAGGCTTCCCCCCCCCGGCTTCGCGCGTCCAAAACCCTCCATCGTGGCTTAACTGGTAAGTCCAACTCTGTCACTTTATCATTTGATTCATTTGCTCAATAAATGTCAGCCATACCTTGCGATGAATTGGGGAACGACTTACCACCCGGTACACCAGCGCCCCCTCGTGTTACTGCCACTCAAAGCGACTGGGCGCCATATCAAAATGAAACACAATTTCGCATCGCCGAATTCTTATATCGTCGAGTACAGATGTCGGCCGGCAACATCGACTATCTTTTCGAGACATGGGCTCAATCCATGCAGCAGTACAACGATACGAGCCCTTTCGCCTCTCACGATGACATGTATCGCACAATTGACTCGACATCGTTCGGCGACTCCCCATGGCAGTGTTTCACCATCTCCTATGACGGTGAAGTGGGCCCTGATGCTGCCACATGGAAAACTGTCCCCTACGAAGTTCATTTTCGTGACCCCGACCTCGTTATATCCCACATGCTGGATAATCCTGATTTTCACCATCAGTTCGACTACGTTCCATACATTCGGCGAGACAAGAATGGGCAGCGAACATGGAATGATTATATGTCTGGCAATTTTGCCTGGTCCCACGCAGTACGTGTTCATTTGCTTCCATTATCCGGTGCTCATTATATTTACTATTCAGGACCTAATCATCAACGAAAATCTGGACAATCACGGCGCCATGTATTGTCCTATTATTCTCGGTAGCGACAAGACTACCGTCTCGGTTGCAACAGGACATGTTGAATACCATCCGCTATATCTCTCCATCGGCAACGTCCACAACACCGTTCGACGTGCACATCGGAATGCCGTGGTCCCAATTGCTTTTCTAGCAATTCCTAAAAGTAAGTTCCAGTTTTCGGCATAGTCTTTTCTAATCTTAACGAACCTTAGATGATCGCAAAAATGACAACGACATCGATCTACGGAAATTCAAGAGGAGGCTCTACCATGCCTCGATCTCAACCATTCTGGGTTCGCTTCGCGAGGGAATGACCACACCGGTTGTTCGCCGGTGCCCCGATGGGCATTATCGACGTGTCATATACGATCTCGGGGCCTACATTGCAGATTACCCCGAACAAGTCTTACTGGGGGGGATAGTACAAAATTGGTGTCCGAAGTGAGTACTCCCTCATATTTAACACTGCGCGACTTATTCCGGGCTCATCTGTAACCTGTAGGGACACATGTTTGCCCGACAATCTCGACGGTCCTGGAGGACGACGCACTCAGGCTTTTACCGAGCATTTAATACGTACATGGAGTTCCAAAGAGCTATGGAACAATTACGGCATCGACGACGACACTATTGTATTCATTATACTATTATCAACCTGTATGTATTTCTGATTTAATGACTAGCCATTTACTTTTGACTTCCCTCGGGCGGAAATTTACGAAATGCTGTCGCCAGACATCCTCCATCAACTAATCAAAGGCACCTTTAAGGACCATCTAGTCGAGTGGGTGGGGATTTATCTCGAGATGGAGCATGGGCCGGCCGCAGCAAACGAGATATTGGACGATATTGACCGTCGGTAAGTCGGTCAGCTTTTATATTGATTGTAGTCAACTGTCTGACATGACTCAGGATTGCGGCGGCACCAGCCTTCCCACAGTTACATCGTTTTCCCCATGGTCGTCGCTTCAAGCAGTGGACAGGCGATGATTCAAAGGCCCTGATGAAGGTTTGTAAAATCCTGCCCCCTCCATGGTCCCCCCTTTACAAGGGCCTGTACTAATCATATCTCACAGGTTTATTTGAGTGCTATTACGGGTCATGTACCAAGTACAATGGTGCAATGCATTGCAGCTTTCATAGATGCATGTTATCTGTGCCGTCGCGACGATCTTTCCGAGGCCTCAATCCGTCTACTAGAAGGGACCATATCGCGATTCCACCAGCTCCGAGAAATATTCCGCACCGTCAATGTTCGCCCCACGGGCTTTTCTCTGCCTCGACAGCATGCCCTGTCTCACTATCCACAGCATATCCGTAATTTTGGAGCCCCAAATGGACTTTGTTCGTCGATTACTGAATCGCGACACATTACGGCTGTCAAAGAACCCTGGCGTCGCTCTAATCGATATGAAGCTTTAGGTCAGATGTTGGTGACAAACCAACGACTCGACAAACTCGCAGCGTCGCGCGCTGATTTTGTGGCGCGCGGCAAAATTCTTGCCGACCACTCTGCTCCTCCAACGGGGTTTACTACGGACTTTATCGATGACGGTGGGGCCACCAATGACGATGGAGAGCCTGTGAACGATGAGTACGTTGTAGGAAACGTTGTACTTGCCCGAACAAAAGGTATATAAATTTCCCTTGGTTTATTCAAAGATCTTAGCTTACCATGCGTTCTTAGAGCGTTTTTCTGGTAATATCGAGGACTTGGCAAGTCTGATACAACGACCTGAGCTGCCAGATCTCGCGCGGCGTTTCCTCTTCGATCAATTGAACAACGACGACACTATTTCATCGAATACAGTCCCCCTTGCTGACTGCCCCTGTATAAACTCGAAAATCAATCTCTACCTCTCCGCCGTGGCCACATTTTATGCGCCCAGTGATGACTCGGGTATTCGAGGGATGCGGAAGGAAAGAATTCGAGCGACGTCTTCGTGGCGCGGGAAGGAAGGTCGTTATGACTGTGCATATGTTGTCAAGAACCAGGAGCAAGGTATGAAGGGTCTCGATGTCGTACGAGTCCGGCTCTTCTTTTCGTTCGAATACGAGGCCATCACCTATCCTTGCGCGCTCGTCGAATGGTTCAAAACCGCTGGGCGATGCTCAGACACGGGTATGTGGAAAGTGAAGCCAGATCTGGTGCATGGGCAGCGAGAAACGTCGGTGCTCCATCTGGATTCTTTCCTTCGCGGGGCGCACCTTTTGCCTGTCTTCGGGGAGGCACATCTTCCCAAAGATTTTCATTTTTCGTACAGTCTTGATGCTTTCAATTTGTTTTATGTCAACAAGTTTGCAGATCACCATGCGCATGAGATTGCATTTTAGTAGGCCTTGTTATAGTATATTATAAAACTTATTAATGTCATATTTCGTCCTGCCAAAGTTGCATTCAAGTTCAACAAGTTGCCAGTAAGAGGACTTGATGTGGCGTGACCGAGCCAGTGTGACATTTAGATGTCTCTGCCATCTACCACCATCTCGCAACTCAAATCAAGCGCAGATCCTCTCGTTGAAGATGGTGGAAACTCACCAATGAAGTCGCTACTGCATGGGAAATTGGCGGAGATCATGGGACGAGAGAAGGAGGGGCAGAATTTAGATTTGGCAACGGTGCGTGGCGAAAATTTCATATTCACCATGTCTCTATGTATTGACTTTTAATAAGGACTCTGATGCTGTCCCGCCTTCAGTAGAATGCGAACATGAGCTAGAAGTGCCATTATCTGCGTCGCCGCTACTCGGAGTGGATTCAAAGCAAGAGCACGCATCTTCACCTATGGTACCACACGAAGCACCCCCACCTGCCCCTCAAACCACAATGTTTCCGGACTCTTTGAGTGATCCGCCAGAGACCCAATCTACCGTATTATACACCGAGCTTTACGACCTCCTCCCGGCCTTCAGAGAGTGGTGCGACCGGCGCAACAATGGCGAGGAGAGCTTGGATGAAATGGCTGGCTGCGCTCAAGGGGATGAAAACGCTCCCCCGGGGCTTCATTCGAATTCCCCTCAGGCTTTGGAGGATCAGTGGACAGGAAATACGGTCGTGGATTTTCCGGAGGTAAGAGATTCATCGAGTTTGGCCTATAAACTGAATTTATTCCGTCTATCTTTCGCAGGAGCGCCCTCCGAGTCAGTTTAAATCAGTATTCAAGTTTCTCAACAGCCCCAGTGGCCCCGCATCGTCGCAGTCAAATTCGGAGGCTCGGAGTCCGCTCTCCAGCCTGCCTATAATCTCGAAGCCAATACTGATTCGTTCCAGGCGTTTTGGGGGCCCCCTGGATTGCCTAATGTGCAACCGACATAAACAGACTCATCGACGGGCATCGGCGCTTGAGGAGGAAATTCAGCTGTTGAATAGGATTTGCAGACGTCTTGAGGCACGTCGACGGTACATCCTTCGGCGTGCGCATTATGGCGGAGCAGAGTCAGCAGAGGACGAGCTCTAAAAGAAGGGTTTGAAATATCTTACGGTAGTACTAGTAACGGTGATACAGTTCGAATATAATTAGTAGTACTTCTATCTATTAATCGGTAACTTATGGAACTTCAACTTCTGCCACTGCCAGTGTGCCATGATACCAGTACTATGAGTGAGCTAGAAATGAGTTAGACTTAATAGAAATTCCTAGAAATCTCGGACACGGTTAGATTGATTTAGATTGGCGGCTAATCATTGGACTTGTTAGGCGAGTTAGATCTACATCACTATGCCGGCTATCTACTCTTACCATGGCTAATACCTCTAACAGCTTTCGGATCTTGCTGATGTATGTGATATGATGAGAACCAAACAGATACAACGTCACCTAAGGAAACTCAACTCGCGTTGAGCGGCTGGCAAAACTTGTCGTCGGTGATCTCGGAGTTCTCAGTAAACCCTACGTTAGGGGCCTGAACCATCACCGCATCACTCCAACAGAACAATAAATGTGTTATTTGAAATATTATTTTTTAGACGAGTGTGACAGAGTCGTAGCGCGTTTACAGTATACCCCATTCGCCCTCTATATGCCGTGCGAATGCCTGTAATGGAGCCCTTGCTGCTGACGGCTGAGGGATACAACTTCCTGTTTGTATATTCCATTTGCCACGTTGCATGCCCAATCTGATACCGTTCTTTTTGTAGTGGGGTGCTGCAGAAAGGCATTGAGAATGGCTTGGATATGGATTGCAATCTCACTGATAACGGCATTATTTTCACTTCTAAAATTATTGAAGATATCTAGGAGGACTTGGGCAAGCGACGTGTTGGCCTGTTCGAGCTGCGAAGACATCTTGTAAAAGTCTCTTTTATCGGTCACACATGGAACACTTTGATGAACCTAGAGATAAGCACAGAAAGATGAACACCTCAGATGTGCTCGAAAGGTGAGAAACAACTAGATTGTACTACCTAGAGATAAGCACAGAAAGATGACTAGGTAGTACAAGATAAGTATGGCAGAAAAAGAAGAGAAAAACGAATACATACACGCCTCAGATGTGCTCGAAAGGTGAGAAACAACTGAGGCGTAAAAAGATGCGAGCGGAGCGAGAAATAATACATCAAACGGAACTGATCGGAATGCGGACAAGACCTATAGGGCTCAACACAACCCCATCTGCATGGAGAGAAGGGGAGAGAAAATTAAGTACGAAGAACAAGACCAAGAAGTGGGAGAAATTTGGAGTGGAGAGCATACGGAAGTGGTTTTGTAAGAATATCAGCAACCATATCTTCAGTAGGGATCCAAGAGGGTGCGAAAGAACCAGAAGAGAAATGCTCGCGGATAAAGTGGTAACGTATGTCGATATGTTTAGAGCGAGACGACGTCGAATCAGAAGAGGCAATATCAATAGCCCCTTTGTTGTCACAGAAAATGGGGAAGGGGCGCGGAACGTCGAGGCGAAGAGACGCTAGAAAAAGTCGAATCGAAATCCCTTCCTTCATGGCATGAGAAAGGGCCATATATTCAGCTTCGGTGGAGGAAAGCGAAACAGTTCGTTGGCGAGTCGAAGACCAGGAAATAAGACTGGAGTGAATGAAAAAAGCATAGCCTGAAACACTACGTCGCGAAGATTCATCCGAGGCCCAATCAGCATCCACCAGACCACAACCCGTAGGAAGATAAAGTCGAACTTTGGAAGAGTACCCATCCACGTCGCTAAAATTATAAACCAGCGCTAAGTCCAAAGATCCCAAAATGTAACGCAAAACGCCCTTGGCTGCCAACAGGTGAGCGCGAGTTGGTCGTGCATTGTATTGTGCAAGAGACATGGCCGTGTAAGCCAAATCCGGTCGAGTGCAGAGGCTCACATATAGAATGCAACCCACAAGACGGAGGTAGTGAGCACGAATATCGTCGTCGGCGATGTCGGGGAGAGAATTGGCAGGGGGAGGGGGGAGGGCATGCACAGAGTGGGGAAGAGGAACACGAGTGGGCTTAGCGTCTAAAAGATTATAGGAGGCCAGTAGATCCAATAAGTATCCCCGCTGAGAGAGCCAGAGTTTGCGATGTTGGCGATCTCTATCAATGCGAATGCCCAGAGACAACGACGTAGGTCCAAGATCGACAACTTCGAAACGTTCATTGAGTTTCTTAATGACCCAAAGATAAAGCGCAACCGAGTTCGTGGCATTGAGACCGTCATCAACATGAATGCATATGACGATAAAGAGTGGAGACCCATCAACTGGCATGTCGATCGAAGAATCTGGCGCAACGTCGTAATAAGCGAAGAATACTGCATGGTCGACTTCACAACGCATGAGACCCAAAGATTCAAGCACTTCGCGCAAAAGCTGGTACCATTCATGAGAGGCTTGCTTGAGACCGTAGATGGCACGTAATAGTCGATAGATGATAGATGCGTCCAGAGCCGGGAAACCAGGGATCTGCTTGCAATAGACCTCGTGTTGAAGAGGCGCGTTCAAAAAGGCGGTCTTGACATCAAAGGATAATAAGTCTAGGTCGAGCGCAGCAGCCAGTGCAAGAACAAAGCGAATACTGGTCATCTTGGCAACCGGCGCGTAGGTGGTACCATAGTCTTCAGGACGTTGAAGGAATCCCTGTGCAACCACGCGCGCCTTCTCCTTCCCATGGATGATCGTGCCATCAGGATTTCGTTTGAATGCGTAAACCCAACGTAATGAAATTGCCTTTCGTCCAGTGGGCAAAACAGCCTCCTCAAAAACTCCCTTATCCCACAAGCTCGCAACTTCCCTATCCATCGCAGCCTTCCAAATCTGAGCATCTGGACGTCGTGTAGCTTCAATGTAGTTATCGGGTGCCTTCGACAGATCATAAGACTTGTTCGAGCGAGTTGGCAAAGGATCTGGACCAAACGAGGCAAAGGCCTTATACTCGAGGAGAGCAGGAGTTTCCCAAACATGCAAGTCATCGACATCAGTGAACGACGAAATCGACAGTAGAGCCTGGAAGTCGAGTATTCCAGAGAGACCTTGGAGAGGTAGAATCTGTCGATCCGCCTTGTTGGCACAAAGACGGGCAAGGCGTTCATTTTGACGAGCAAGATTTTCCGCATGAGCAACCCCACATTCAGTCAGGCGACGATCTCGTTCAGGACGACCAGGAGGAATCGGCGATGATGGAGCATGAACTTGAACGGTAGGATCGGTCTCAATGGAAGCACTCGGTGGTGTGGAAACAGGACAACGTGGGACAGAGGGCGTTGGAGAAGAGGAGCGACTAGGAGGGTTAGACACAGAAGGCAGTACATTAGCAGGTACATCCTTCGTTCGGTGCAGACGTCCAGGTGTGTTCTCATTGAAAATGACATCGCGCGAGAAGAAATACTTCCCATTCATATCCCTCACACGCCAACCTATGCGATCGTTATCGTATCCTACAAATATTGCTTCGAAGCGACGAGGAGCACCCTTGGGACGGATTTCGGCAGGCCAGAGTACATAGCACTGACAACCCCATACTCGCAGATGGGACAAATCCGGCTTAAAACGCTCCATAATTTCAAAGGGCGTAGACAGGGGCGGTAGCGTCGAGGATGGGAGCCAATTACGAAGATACTGCGAAGTAAGGATGGCGTCCCCAAGGAATGACAAGGGCAGTCCTGATTCAGCCATGAGGGCCTGGGCTGTGTCCTCAATAGTGCGAATATACCGCTCGGCCTTGCCATTTTGTTGGTGCGCATAAGGAGCTGCAGTCTGCTGAGTGATGCCCTTCGAAATCAGATAGGAATGCAGAGGACCCTCTATGAATTCCTTAGCACCGTCAGAGCGAACAATCTTAATCCTGTTGTCCGATTTCAACTCCCAAGAAGCTTCGACACGAAGGAAATGATCCAGAGCTCCTTTCCGAGAGCGAAGCAACGCAGTACTCCCGAAGTTCGAAAAATCGTCCAAGATAGAATGAAAGTGAGATCCAGCACCATTAGCGAAAGCCGTAGGAAAAGGCCCACAAGTGTCCATATGCAATAAGTCACATATGGCAAGCGCACGATGCTGGAAATGATCATAGGGACGAGCAGCACGTTTACCAACAATGCAAGGGATACATTGTTGATCCAGAATGGGACCCTCGTAGTCAACCCCAGTCGTAATCCGCTTGGTAAGAATAGACTTGGTGGTATCCTGACTAGGGTGTCCTAGACGGCTGTGCCAGACAGCAGGCGAAACTGACAGCTTTGGGAAGAATGCAGGCGCAGCGACAATGGGAAAAGGTGCAGCGTCCAAAGTCGAAGGTAACACAAAATCGCAATATAAAAACGATAAGCGTTGGTGAACAGAAGCCTGCAATGACGAGGTCGAACTGAGGTCGGAACGACCAGGAAAAAATATGGAGGTAGAACCACGTTCGAAGATGAGGCGTAAGTGATTCTCAACCATTGAACCAACCGACAATAAGTTGATTGGGACATCGGGGGCATGGAGGCAGTCACGAAGAATAAAGACAACATGCTTGCCATCCACATGGGCACGAAAACGGACTTCACCACGGGCCTTCGTCGACAAAATGCCACAATTGGCAGTACCGACATCCACAGCGCCAGACGTATCATAAGACCAAAAATATCGACGGTCCTTAACGATGTGGGTGGAGCAACCAGAGTCGAGGAGTGCGTTATAATTGGTGGACAAATAAGCAATAGTCGGGGGCGAAGAGGACTGAATAAAGGCCGCGAAAGGTGTAGGACTCATAGGGTCGCACGAATCATAAGCGTTCAAAAAAATTTCATTGTCGTCGTTAAGAGATACATCAAGTGCAATTTCAGCAAGTTCATCAACAGGGTCAAGCAGAGGAGGAGGAGGAGGATCGGCGACTTCAGCAGCGACATTAGCACGAGGACGATTTCGATTATTATCTCGTTGGCCTTCAGCTCCTCCACCCTTCTGCCAGCAGCGATCAGATGTGTGACCAGTACCTCCGCAATTTGAGCATTTGAGAGCAGGACGAGACGAAGCCTCAGGCTTGTCCGGTTTATCGGCATTGGATGAGTCGGTGGATCGAGAAGTCGAGGTAGAAGGGATCGAAGCAGAGGATCGACGTTGAAGTGATTTCCACTTATAATGGATATCCAAAGCCTCTGTGGCGAGAGACTCGAACGTGAATGAAGCGTTCTCGAGGGAGTTGTGGGAAAGCCAATGTTGTCGAACACGATCCTTGAGGACAGCCCAGCCAAGATGATTTGGGAGGCCGTCAACGAACTTCTGCGTTTTCTGATATTCAGAAAAATCCCATGGAGACCCAACCAATTGGTGAACAACGTTCCTCCAACTCTCCACAAACTTCACAACGTTACCGGGGGCACAAGATGTGTTGACAACCCCATCCTTCATCATATCGGCAGTAGAAGCACTACCGACACTGTAACGTTCACGAAGAAAAGTTAACGTGTCCCTCGCCGTACGTGTAGGAAGGAGAAAGCGTCCAGTGCGTTTCGGAGGGAGAGTCCCAGCAATCTCAACAGTGAGTTTCCCGACAATGATGTGTTCTACGATGTCGTTGTGCATCCAAAACGTTCGAAATTCCTCGGCGACATGAGGAGGAGAGTCGAAATCGTAATGAGGAGGGAGAACAACTCGAGACGTCAGATCGACTAAATCTCCAACCTGTGGGATCCTGCACAAATATCCTCGAAGACCCATTGCATCCACAAGGCGAAAAACCGCGGCTTCCCAGGTCGGCCAGTCTGCAGCGTTGCGTAACGTAGGTATACTAGTAAGGGACGGAAGAGCGGTCTTAGAGTCTGTAATCGTAACTTCAGTGGGGTTCGCAAACGGCGCAGGCGGTGCAATATAAGGTATAACAGTAGGAGGACGAGACAAAGCATGCGAAGAATGATTATCATTAGATGGTGGAGCAGAATGGAGAGGATTATGCACGGGCTGAGGAAAAACAGGCGGCGTCGGCGGGACAGATGGAGGAATAAAAGGTACGTGTGGTTGAGGATGCATCAACGGGGGTGGATGACCAGCAAGAACATATGGATATATCAAAGGTGGTGGGGGATGTTCGGAATGAAAAGAGAAAACAGTCGGAGCAGGAGAATGAATTGAAGGCAAAGCAGAAACTGTATTTCGACGTGGAGGAGACGTAATGCGGTCTGCTGGTGGGACCGATGGAATGGGAAGAGGTGCAGAATGAAAAGAATGAGCGGACGGTGGACGTTGATGCATCGGTACAGTAGATGATGGAAGTGCCAAAACAGAATTAACAGATTGGGGACGAACTAAAGGGTGTGATGCCGGCGCCTGACCTTCATTGGTATCAAAATAATATGCGCGGGATGATGATGAGAAAACTGTAGGTACATTGGATGAAGGACGAGATGGAGGGAGAGGTATATCCTCTGGTTGTACGGTATTTGAACGAGCAATAAAAGTGGTATTCAATTTCGAGGGTGTGGAAAGATTGTTCGTGGAACGTAAACGAGTGTATTGATGTTGAACGGTGGGTGAAACTAAAGTATTAATCGAGTCAGAAGGCTGCAAACGCTGGACTGACGGACGCAAAGGATTCGGCGGCCATTCGCTCCGTTGTTGTGGTATATGCGGTGGTGGGTCTCGTTGACGCCGTGTTCCATCGGGGTGATCGGGCCAGGGGGCTGGTAAAACCATGAGCGCCTAGCCGGATGCAAAAAAAAAAAAAAATGTTGTCGCGTAACACTGATCGAATGATAACGGAGGTATATCGATTTCGCCGATGTCTCGATCGAGCGATGAATACGTCCGTTTTTCGTCCGAAAAGTGTGAGTTGAATCTCGAATCTAAGTTCGGGCAGGGCCCATAACCTGATGAACCTAGAGATAAGCACAGAAAGATGAACACCTCAGATGTGCTCGAAAGGTGAGAAACAACTAGATTGTACTACCTAGAGATAAGCACAGAAAGATGACTAGGTAGTACAAGATAAGTATGGCAGAAAAAGAAGAGAAAAACGAATACATACACGCCTCAGATGTGCTCGAAAGGTGAGAAACAACTGAGGCGTAAAAAGATGCGAGCGGAGCGAGAAATAATACATCAAACGGAACTGATCGGAATGCGGACAAGACCTATAGGGCTCAACACACTTCAATACATATAGCATTTATGGCGAAAATAAGCAAGTGATGCGGTGATGGTTCAGGCCCCTAACGTAGGGTTTACTGAGAACTCCGAGATCACCGACGACAAGTTTTGCCAGCCGCTCAACGCGAGTTGAGAGTCCTTAGGTGACGTTGTATATGTTTTGTTCAAATTGTTCGTATTTGTTCTATCACATGATTCACATAATCAGCTCAACGAGCGTTCGAGCGGCTGGTTTTAGGAGCCTGG
>JABAJV010008832.1:0-15509 GCA_018854895.1 Tricholoma furcatifolium | reverse complement strand
CATCGCATATTATTAGTGTCATAACTAAGAAAGTCTATAGAATCGCTCCATCCTGTAAATACGGCTGAAGGGCGAATTAACAAATCTACTACAATTCCTGACGAACGATAATAAACAGCTAATCAATCCCTGCAACTTTTTACTGCTTGTCCTTGAAAATCTTCTCGATGGCGGCAGTGGAGTACGACTTGGGGCGCTCAAGAGCTGAAGAGATACACGCGTGAGCAAAGTTCCATTGAGTCCACGGATGTAAGACTTACGAGCACCAAGAGCACGGTCCCAGATCAACTGAGCAGCAACACCGAAGGCGCGGGAGACACCGAAGAGAACAGTGTAGTATTGCATCTGGGTGAGGCCGTAGTGAGAGAGGAGGACACCAGAGTGGGCATCGACGTTGGGCCAGGGGTTCTTGGCCTTGCCAGCCTACAACAGATCACCATTAGCCACGCAATAATAAAATCCCATCACAACAATACGCACCTGGAGAAGGATATCAGGGACAATGTTGTAGATCTGTCCAACGAGCTTGAAGAGCTTGTCGTCCTTGAGGTGCTTGAGGGCAAACTCGCGCTGAGCAGTGTAACGAGGATCGGTCTTGCGGAGGACGGCGTGGCCGTAACCGGGGACGACCTGTCCACCCTTGAGGGTGTCCCAGACGTATTGGGCAACAGCCTCGTCAGAGGCATCCTCACCAATCTTGGCCTGCATCTTGCGGAGCCAGATAAGGACCTCCTGGTTGGCAAGACCGTGGAGAGGGCCAGCAAGACCGTTCAGGGCAGCGGCATAGGAGAGGAAGGGGTCAGAGAGAGCAGAGCCGACAAGCTTGCCAGTGTGGGCAGAGACATTGCCACCTTCGTGGTCACTATTACAAGATAAGGATGTGTGTCTAGGACCAGTCGGAAAAGTACATACCTGTGGATAGTGATGTAGAGACGGAGAAGCTCGACGAAAGGCTCGTTGTCACCGAAGCCAAGAAGGGTGGCAAGGTTGTGGGAGTAGTCCTTGTTGGCGTCAATGGCGGGAAGCTTGCCTTGTCCGAAGACATTGCGGTAGATACGACCAGCAATGTTAGGGAGCTTGGCAATCCTAGGGTAAGACAATGAGTATGGAGGTGTATGAAATACATTTGACGACATACAAATCCATAGAGTCCTCGAAGGTAGGTCCCCAGTAGTCCTTCTTGGAGATACCATCCTGGTACGCCTTGGCGAAGGCAGAGTTATGGTTGAGCTAGGCGGAAAGTTAGTATAAAAACAAATGCCATGACATAACGATCGATGACGTACAGCAGTGACAGCCAAACTGAATTGGCTCATGGGGTGAAGAGTGGGGGGGCATCGGTCAAGAATTTCCTCGACGAATTCGGGGATGGCTGAGCGAGCAGCCCAGTCTTTTGAGAGCTCGGTAACCTGCTCCTGGGTGGGGACCTCGCCGGTAACCAAAAGCCAGAAGAGGCCTTCGGGGAGAGGTTCTGAGCCGCCGGGTGCCTTGGGGAGAAGCGCCTGGCACTCGGGAATAGTTTTGCCACGGAAGCGGATGCCCTCCTCTGTACATGAACTGTCAGACAAGGTTCGGTATGAGTTGGTATGAATAAAACATACCGGCGTCGAGGACTGAACCATCCCAGATGAGTGCAGGAAGACCCCTCATACCGCTGCACCAGTCATAAGCAAAAAGACATATACGTGTGAGTTGGCAGCTACTAACCCGTAGAGTTGGTCAACGACGACGTTGCCGAAGGCTTTTTTGCCGTGCTCAGCACGAACAGCTTTGACCTGGATGACATGGTGTGAGAAACGTTGGATTGTGTACCCAGAACAGAGCACGAACATGTTCGATTTGAGCAGGAATAAGTTCCGCAAGACGCTCCTTCAAAGTAACGGGTTTTGCTGCTGTTGAAGAGAACCGAACCGAGGCCAAAGCGGAACGGGCAACAGAGGAACGCGACTGATGAAAGAATTAGGAATATAAGTATAAAGAATAAAAGACCTTACAGCTTTGAGGAAAGCAGACATGATGGAAGAGAGAAAGAAATGTTTCGGAGAAAAGTCGTGACGAGTCGGGTGTCCCCAAGCCAAAAATTATATACACTCGATCACGTGGTCGCTAAGATCCTCTCTTCTCCTCCGAACAAAATGGCAAAGCGCAAACGCGATCCTCAACAACAGCAGCAACAGCAGACTGTCCTCCTTCCTCAGGTTTATTAAATGTCTTTTCTGTTAGCTTACTTCTGACATTTCATTAGAAAAAACATTACAGACAACGCGCACATGCAAACCCTTTTTCTGATCATTCTCTAGACTACCCGGCGTCGCCTCAGGCCATAGACTGGGCTGAACACTACCCTGCCTTTGCAAACTCTGGCAAGGCTCCTGAATTCGCCGATGTCGGCTGTGGCTTTGGCGGTCTCTTGATTGCTCTTGCCCCTCTGTTTCCCGACACACTCATGCTAGGTGATATCTCTATCATACTAATCTCCGAGGGGATGCTCATGTCCATGTCCAAGGGATGGAAATCAGAGTACAGGTCTCTCAATATGTCCAAGATCGCATAACAGCACTCCGGGTCAACGCCGCCGCTGAAGCTGCGACTGCATCCACCAGTGGATCAGACGGCCCGCTCGCCCAGCCCGCACACTATCAAAACATCTCCATCGTGCGTGCAAACGCCATGAAGTTCCTCCCCAACTACTTCTCCAAACACTCTCTGACATCCCTCTTCTTCCTCTTCCCGGACCCTCACTTTAAATCCCGGAAGCACAAGGCTCGCATTATCTCACCCACGTTGCTTGCCGAGTACGCTTATGCCCTCCGACCCGGCGGCATCGTCTATACCATCACCGATGTCAAAGATCTTCACGAATGGATGAGATCTCATCTCGAGACCTTCCCACTCTTCACCTACGTCGACGAGGACACTCTCCGCGCTGAAGGCAAGGGCCCCATCATCGACGCCGTATACACCAGCACAGAGGAGGGCAAAAAAGTCGAGAGAAACAAGGGTGACAAGTGGTTAGCCTGTTTCCGGCGAATTGAAGCCGAGCGGCAGTAGAGAAAAAAAGGATTGGTTCTGCGGTTGTTTGACTTTGAGTTAACCTTTGCGTCTGATGGACGAGCTGCACACAGTCTGGTCAATATTCATTCATCGCATCGTCCCCATCTCTATCTACCAAGCCACCACCCCCCGCTCGTGGCCCTGCACCCATAGCGGTGACGAGTGCGCTTGTTCGTGACCGAACAGCGCGCTTCATCTCCCCATGTATAACTTTGCCCGCATCTCCCGCTAGTCTAAATATCTCTTCGAATCTATCCACATGTAACCGTGTCTCCATCGTCACTAACGTCACCTTGCCCGTCTGGGGCATCACAGCGACTGTAACATGAGGAATATCATTTTCTTCCAGCTGCGTGAGATCCAGCAGAGGTGATGTTGAGTGAACGCCCCCTGTGACGGCGCAGACAAAGTCGAGGAGTGGAATTCCAGCATTTATAAGAGCGAGGGTCGTAGCGTTGATGCATGCCTGGAGCAGGCCTCCGTCCTGCTGCAGCACTTGCACGAAGACATCGATCTGTGAACGGGGATAGAGGTTTGTCTGAACAACAGGCTCAAAAGTACTTTTAATGGTAGCTGCGATTTCGAGGATACGTCTGTAGTAAGCGATTAAACGCATCCACGGGCTCAAATTGACAATGAAAAAACTCACTTGTCGCCTCGTGCGCGTTTTCGTCTGTCTCCTGTGCTGAAAGCGGCAACATTAACCTCGACGTTGATATTCGCGCGATCGTGGATGGTCTGTGATCTCATTTTCGCTTCTCGTGGGCCGAAAACAGAGACCATGACTTGGGTTAGACCATGGGTAATGACAGCTGAGCCGTCTGCTTGGCCTTGCTGAGCGAGATCCATGGACATGTCGCGCAACTCATACTGGCGCCTGCCATCGGAACGAAAGCCCCCGTCGTTGAGAATCTCGACCCTAGAAGCCTGTGGCACAAGCGTGAGTATTGGAGCGATAGGCAAGCTGTAGATAGGACGGACCATTGTATGAAGTCACGATGGACGTGCGAGAGAAGATGAGATTTGCGAGTCAGCCGTAAATCCGTTATCCCCTTTTTGCCAAGACCCCTCTGGAATTTATATTATCTTATTACTTTTACTCTTAGTACCTTTACTCCTCTACCACCATGTCCTCCTCGCTAGTCTTTTCCCCTTCTTCCATCCTCGATACTGATCTTTACAAGGTACCCATTTATCCTGTCCTTTAGTCTACAATACACAACCATTTCTCTAGCTTACAATGCAGCAAGCCGTCCTGCATCATTTTCCCAATGTCCAGGCTACCTACCGTTTCACCAATCGCGACAAAACACGTCTTTTTTCTCGTCAGAGTGTCGAGCGCTTCCAGACCGCCGTGTCGCGTTCGTCACATTCCTCCGAGGTTGTCCCATTGCTAATCAAAATCTCTCATACAGAGTTCACCGATCTCAAATTGACTCCAGACGAGCTAGACTGGCTCCAGCGAACCTGTTCATACTTCATACCCTCCTATCTCTCCTATCTCTCCTCCTACCGCTTCAAACCAGAACAAGTTCAGATTGACTTTGTGCCTGTCTCTCCTGACGGGCTGCTCGGACATGTGGAAGTAGAAGCCGCCGGCCCCTGGGTAGAAACTATCCTTTGGGAGGTCCCACTTATGGCTACACTCAGCGAATGCTTCTTTACTTCAGTCGACACTGATTGGAACTATCACAATCAAGAAGGTATGGCATACAAAACCTTTCTATTCTTCCTCATCACTGTACTGTAGAATCCGCATATGCCAAGGCTCAGGCCTTGTTCGAGGCAGGATGCACATTCAGCGAATTCGGGACGCGACGAAGACGCTCTTATCACACCCAAGACCTCGTCGTCCAGTCTTTCGTCCGCGCATCGCGTGCTGCCGTTCCTGGCAAGGGACGCCTCAGCGGCACGAGCAATGTTCGTTCATACCTCCTTCGTCGCCTGATCGACAAATTGACATTATCGGGTCTGGCAGGCGCATTTTGCCCACAAATACGACTTGGCGCCCATAGGCACGATCGCACAGTGAGTCGTCTGATCTCCTACCATGTTGTTACCGCTCCACTCAGCATCATTCCCTAGCGAATGGTTCATGGGCGTAAGTCGGATATCTTGACGTCTAAAAATTCAACAGGTCGGCTGAGCAGACAACGTTCACTTCACACGCACAGGTGGCGGCCATAAAGGGGTATCACAGCACGCACTGCGAGTCACTGGATCTCTGGGAAGCTGTATATCCCAACTCCCTCTTGATCGCACTGACAGACACCTTCACGACGGAAGCATTTTTCAAGGTCTGTCCAACTCTATCCATGGTTTCGGATTTAAGGAAATCTGATCTGTACATCTTGATTTGATGCGCATCCACACCCATACAGGATTTCACGGCAGATGTTGAACGCGCGCACAGGTGGACAGGACTGCGTCAGGACTCAGGAGACCCCTTTACGTTTGGACCACGTGTCAAGGCGATGTACGAGTCCCTGGGCATCGACCCTCGGCAGAAGGCCATTGTGTACTCTGACTCTCTGAGCGTGGATAAAGCCATACAGTTGCAACAACAAGCCGACGAACTCGGGTTTGAGAAGGGTATGTTCCGCTTTGTCCATTATTCCGTGTTCTCGTGTCTTTGTTACCGCATTGTGCATTTCGCATTGCGCGTCCTACCGCATGAGGATCGGCTGACCTCCCCTTCTATTTTCTCAGTCTCGTATGGCATTGGAACTTTTTTCACCAATGATTTCAAGACTGCCTCTAGCGGGGGAATGGAGAAGAGCAAGGCCTTGAATATGGTAATCAAGCTATCATCGGTGGATGGCAAACCATGCATCAAAATCAGTGACGACCTAACCAAGGTACGTAGCACACTAATGTCAAACCCTGACTTATTCAGACTCATCATACCTCGCATTCATAGAATACTGGAGATCGCGCAACCTTTGAGCATGTTAAACAACTGTATAATCTTTCCTCTAAGGATAAATAGAACATGGGGTATTATTGAAAGTTTTCACTGGCTTAATCGACAGACTTGTATATGGACTTTCCTAGATCTTTTTTCGCACACGCCCTACTTATCATGTATCTGTAAATGGCTTCTTCCGCTGGAATCAGTACTTCGATCGTTTTGCTTCCATTCAAACGTGCGGCAAGAATGCATACACGCCTATCTCAGGGTCATTTCCCGCCGGCAGCAATTTTGGTGAGACTTAAAGGTTAAAATGCCGCAGGTTGTTAGCGAAGGCACAAGGAGATCTCCATATTTTGTGTGTAAGAATGCTTCAAGAAGACACTCGCCGGGAACATTTCTCAGGATCTGGGTTCCTTTCTCATCCTACACCAGTATGGAATTTTATTTTTCCGAGAAACAGCACAACGAGTATGTATAACCCGTACGCTGCCCATCGATGTCTTTAAATAACTCGAGGAGACCAGATCGAAGGCCGAAACTGGCATCAGTGCCGCCACCCTATTTCATGCCCATTCTCCATCTGCGGCTCAAGCAATCCACGAAATACCCAAGGTCGGGCGTTCGCCGCCTCCTCCCCATCTTCTAACCGCACGCTTTCATCCCGCGACCAGCGCATCCCGTAGCCATCCAGAACGCGAACCTCATAGACCAACACTTGGTGCGGAAGCCAGTGGAGATTCCTCCACGTGGCGCCATTGATGATCCTCCAAAAGAGAGCGATTGCTTTCTCGTTAATGGTCGCGACAGGACCAGAGGGTGACCCCCACCATCCAGCGCTGGCTTCCTTTCTATCGCCAGCCTCCCGGGCCTCGAAGGATTGAGAGCGGTGAAAGTGTTTCGACCATGCGCGTGCGCCAGCAGTTAGGCCAGCTTTATTGGCTACAAGAAATGCACCAAGGCACAGTTCTGTGGTAGGAGGTGTTGAACCCAGCGCGGATCCTACCGTATAAGCAAGACCATGGGAGAGATGGACAATAAGCGGGGAGAATTCTTGAATATTCAAACAAGCTGTAGTGGTTGTCTCTTCTGCACGAAGGCTCGCCAGAACTTGGCGAACTTTTTCGCGCTCAACATGCGCTTCAGGAAGTTCTAGCATGCCATGACAGTGAGGACTATCCATCTAACCAGAAAATAGCAACCTTCTCCTTTGTTCTCAAAGATGAAGTGCGCAAGTGATTGATATGATAATGAATGGGTGGCTGTGCACCACGACCATGACGAACGAGAGCTTGAACAGTCACGACGTGTTGAACCTCAAAGGTGTCAACCTCCAAGCTTCAAGCTTCAAGCTTTCTCATAATTGAACCGCTCATTGTATCTGCATATACTTATCCGGCAACTATAAACACTTTTCAAACCCTAGAAAATGGGTATGTCCTCCTAATTCGCTTATTAGCGCCCACAAACTTAGTTTGAGATATATACATATCTTAGTGAACTCCTTTGAGGATCTCAAGGTCGAAGGTTGGCTCCTTGGCGCAGCTGCTAGCAGTGCTAAAATACGCAAATATATTCAAAAACAAATTGAAGCCCACGAATCTAAGACTATAATCCGGTATTACAAGAATCGTCGTAACGCGTTCACCATCACTTGTCGAATTCCCCCAGAGGTCCTTGCCTGCATTTTCAGGCACGTCGTCACAAATTTCCTAGGAAGTCGTGTCAGAAGGGGTTCCGTTCATTGGATCAAAATGATTTCGCATGTTTGCTCCCACTGGCGAGAGGTGGCACTCTCCAGTCCAAGCTTATGGTCCACGATTGACATCGATTTTTCCCCCGCCTTGGCGCAGGAAATGCTTCTGCGTTCCAAAAAGGTACTGTTGTCTGTAAAAAATACGAGCCCAGGGTCCAAAGACGCGTACCCTGTTCTACAGCAAACTCTGGCTTCACATTTTTCCCGCATCCAGAATCTCACAGTGCATCTCACAAAAAGGGGTCGATATAAAGGATTTCTCCAGCTACTTGGTCAATGCGATTTTACCAAGATGGAACGACTCGAAATACACTCTATCGACTTGACCACTGATGTCGATAATGCCCAGCCCCAGACTGTTCCTGACAGGATTATCACGCAATCAGTTTCTTTGCGGTATCTCATACTCAATGGATATGGGATCAACTGGCTACTTTCTCCTGCATTTGGTCAGAGTCTTAAAGCATTCAGCGTAACTTCTATCTCTGTCGCTCAAACCCTACGCTTTCTTTCACATATTCCCCTCCTCGAAACACTCTCAATCACATTGGCCGACAATCATCACGAGATCTCGCCATCGCACGGTGCAGAACAAGCACACATGAAATACCTTAAAGACATCAAAGTCTCATGCGAGAGCCTATCCCCTGTCACATCTTTCTTCGAACATTTTACATTTCCCAAGGAAAATAACGTTACGGTCAACATCAAATTCATCATCGAGGCATTGGGCGAACAGCTTTCTATGATAGTACAAACGTTGATTCGTAAGATGGATGATGTGACCGATGGCTCAATCTCGAAACTCGTGGTGGACCGCCTAGTGGTTAAAGGCTGGAAGTCCAGACAGAAGCTGTCAGCGGACTGGCAGCTCTTGGAACCGCCTGTAATCGAACTCGCGATCGACCTCGTAGGATACGATCCGGAGTTTGACGATTTGCCAAATGATTCTCACTGTTATGCCCAAGTTACGTCCGCTGTGCTGCGAGCCTCTCGCTTGGACTGCCTTACGTGTTTGCAAGTGGAATACTGTGATGATTGGCCTCTCCTTGGAAACCTTCCGCACATCCAAGACCTCACGGTCTATTCAAATGAAGAGGACGTGATCACAACGCTATCTCGAATGGATGACAAACGATCGAAGGGTCCTCATTCAGCATTTCCCGCTTTGACACACCTTACAATCATCGATTGGAATCTGGGTCCTTCTAAATGGAACAAGGTTTTGCAGAAGACAATTGCAGAGAGGCTGCTGGATTGTGTCAAGCTACGGAAACGGATGCAATTACCCCTCAAGCAACTTCGGCTCAAACGCTGCAAACCCATCAACGATTCCAACCTCTCTAGGCTCAAAAAATTTATCGGCGAAGTTCGTGTGATTAGTAACGGGGAAGTCTCAAGTGACTCTGAGACTCAGGAGGATTTCCGATCCACTAGTAGTGATTATCGCGTGTAACTCTTCCTTCACATATTCATAGATGCTATTTCCAATGCACCCAAGCTTAATTATGAGACCCCACAGCATCCTGGAAGGTGTTCGTAGCATACATGTATGTAGTACGCCGCGGTCGTTCATGCGTGGACTTCCCTGTGTTATGTACATCATATGATATCCGACATCCATCCATCCATCTACCACAGTTAAAGGTGAAAACCCACGTTGAACAGAGGCTAAGCCCCATAAGCAACGGCTCGTCCTACACTCGAATTTTACTAGTACTCCCCAGTTTTTTCATTTGCCACTTGGAATATGATCGCAGGCAAGCTGCAATACGCTGGCAATGACCCGCCCTTCCTTACGACATCTGAGTACCTTTTGATGTGTGCCCATTATTGAGTGCCTTCAGCCTTCGGGTTGTTGTACTGCTTCAAGGAATGCCAGAGGAGCTATTGGACAGTATTGGACCTAGAATTCACTAAGGTACTATCAGTATAATCATCATTTTGTCAGCTTATCAGTGTGCCTCCCAGTGTTTCTCTTTGGTCGTCAAAAATACGCAGCTCAATATCGGACTTTGCATGCAAACAATAGTCCACTGGCTCTGTCAGAAGCACAGCAATAAGGGCAGATCAAGCTTGCTGCGGCCTGCTTAATGAATGTGATGGGCGACATGATCGAAAGTTTGATCCCAGTAGTTTACTCCACATTCAAGTATCCTTGCCCTCTACATCTACACCATGACCAAACGGCAGTGGACGACTCCTAAGCAACGTGCTCAGCCTAGTTATCATTTGATGCCATTGCCCAACGTGGGTTGAAGGCATTGACAAATCTGAAGGCTTACCTGGTGCTGCCACTATGGCTGTCAGGAACCAGGTCCTTGTTTACCTGTGCAGAGCTGTGTACCATAGCTGATTTATATCCGGGTTGACTGGACGATAATCCTAAGGGTCACTGTTGTACTAACTTCCTTGTCTGCAAAGCTAGAGCCTACCATGCCAGTGTCAACAGCTGAGACTTTCTTAACGAACTGCCTGTCGGATATTATCAAACTTGCCCGAGAACTCAAGGTGTCCGTGGAGAAGGTGTGTTTTAATTTCAAATGCCTGACGCGATTTTAACGAGATTTGTAATAGATTCCACAGCATCGACGAAAGGTACGCAAGCTGTCGGATGAGCTCCTCGCGGGAGTATTGGACATCGAGACGTTCTATAATGCTCGCCGCGGTAGAAATATCCTCGAAAAAACACCAGAACTAGCAGAGGGTCTTCCAAACCTATTAGAGTACGTACCTCGACCTTCGTTTAGCATTGAAGAAGTTCATCGTGGCACAGGAAAATTACGGCTACACAAGAGAGATGTGAGCAACTCACTGCACCAACTCAGTCGAAGGGATGGCGCAAAGTCGGAGCTGCTTTGAAGGCATGGAAAGAGTGCGACCAGGTTGAGGAAGAAATTTCAGATCTCAAGGATCTTGCGCATGTTTTATACCGTAAACTGACAGTGAGTCGAGTGTCACTTTTAGATTCGTCTTTTCATCGTATGCGTCTTAGATGTCAATCGTAGCCTCTATTGAGGACTCTGCAAGCAGCGATGCCACGACATTGGTCCGCCTCGGTGAAAACCAGAACGAGATGCTCGGCAATATGGAAAGCTTCTTGACAACATTACAAGGGCCCCAGACTACTCCTATCTTTGTTCAGCCTTCCCAGGACGTGATCAATGCCCTCTATCTTCATCATCAAGTTGAAACGATTTCCAATTCCCTTGCTGATCTCTCCACGACGCAGACATTTGCCGACGAAGATCCAAAGGATCATTATCTTGCTCCATTCAAGCCCGTCGTCAGTCGACCTATCTCCGCATCGACTCTCGATGACGAACACCGCGAAGTCGTCGCAAAGACTCTGGAGATAATCAGCTTATTGAAGGGTGACTCGTCAGACCTATCGGTTCAAGACGGCGCTTGGGAGATGGTTAATCTTGCAATTAAGCTTTACGGCCTCGAAATGTACAGCGATGCAGAAAGCATGGGAAAATGGACTGCTACTATGTATAGGGCTTTGGTGGAGACGAATCGGGCTGTCTATGAACCCTATCTTGCCCTTTCGCTGCGTAACCTGTCAAGATACAAGGCCCAAATCAAGGACCATGAAGGTTCGGCGGCTGCTATTCATGAATCCCTTGACATACAGCGACGCCAAGTGCAGGAGAACCCAACGCTGGAGAATCGTTCACAACTTGCAAACACACTTTGCGAGTATTGGGCCTCTGAGACGAGGAACAGCGATAACCTCAAACACGGTCTAGAAATTGCAAAGGAAGCTGTTTCTATCACGGAATCTATTCGCACGGATCTTTCAACATGGAATACCTGGCTCGAAACATCCCCGCCACCATACATCGAAGCCGCGTATGTTCAGGTAGAAGAGGCTGAAACGATCCCTCCTCCTCAATTAGACGATGACGAAACGTTGTGGCTGGACTACAACACAGCCCGTGCCCTTTCGTGTCTATCGTTCAGTTTACAAGACAATGACCGCATTGACGAAGCGTACGAAGCAGAGTTGCGCTCATTGGCTGCCTACCAGGCTCTAAATGAACGTCATGCTGAGCAGTTTATCGAAAACCTCGCCGGTTCCTACGCCCATCTGGCTGGCCCTGTCCTGCGTACTGGGCGTCCCGTTGACAAGTCCCTAGAGTATGCGGAGCGCGCTGTGGAGATCTATCGCACTCGAGTGGATGTACAGCCAGTCAAAGTTATGCCTTGGCTCGTCGATTCACTTTGGGATTACGCCAGTATTCTTCACGACGCTGGCCGAACCGATGACGTTCGCCGCGTCACCGATGAGGCTCTGGAGCTCATTCGGAAGTCCAACAAGACCCAGAAACTTCTTGCAGATGCTCTCTATACATCTTGTGGGAAGTTGAGGAAGTTGGAATGTAAGCAAGTAGCGGTCGACCTTCGAAAGGAGGCAGTCGGCATCTATCGAACTTTGGTCATAAGCGAACCCACCCCTGCTCCCTCACAGCCGGAACCATCAGCTTCCATTGAGGTCATAGATTCAACAACTCTTCCTGACACTCTGATGGACCTTGCCAATGATTTTGTTCTCGTTGACAAGCCAGTGGATGCCGTTATAGCCTGTCAGGAGGCCGTCGATATCTACCGTGCCCGCTTGAAGGAGGACAAGGACAGCGCTGATGCCCATCTTAATCTGGCTCGCAGCATCTCGTATCTCTCTTACTGCACATTTGTGAAGAAGGATTATGAAGCTGCGGCCAAGCTGGGACACGAGTCAATCACGATTTACAGCGCTCAATACAAAGCCATGGGACCAGACTTCAAGAGTGTCGACAACTACATTTCTGCGCTTCGTCGAACTTCAGCAGCCACATTTTATTCCCCATCTACTAATGCTCTTGCGACAAATGCAGCAGTCATAGAAAGCCTTCGATTGCTCATCGCTGATCACAAAGATAAAGTTGGCAAGTCCCTTCTAAACTCCCTCCACGACCGCGACTTCATTCTAGGCAAATACGGACGAATTCGGGAAGCCATTCCGGTCATTGAGCAAGCCCTTGAACTCTGCAAACCTGTCTCCAATTCCGCTATCGCAGCAGATTTCATCTCAGCATCCGACAGCTATGCTGGAAGCCTCTATGACATCGGCCGCTTTAACGATTCCCTGCTTGTCTGTGAAAAGGCAATAGATTCAGGGATCTCGTTTACTTCAGAGGCGGATATCAAGGCAGTGGCCCCCGCTCTTGCGGGTCTTCGCGCAACCCAGGCGGCATTCCTCTTCAACCAGGGCCGTTATGCTGAAGCAGAAGTCATGATGAAGATTAGTCTCGACTCAACACGGGCGCTCGAGCCACCGGCTGATGACACACTCTTGGCTTGCAGACTTAGAACATATGCTGGTGTTCTGCGCAAGCTTGGCCGTTTGGAGGAGGCGTTAAAGCTCGGTGAAGAAGCAGTAAAGCTCTGTCGCGAATCGACTAGCAAAGCGCTGTTCGCGTCGGTCCGTCTACCTTACAACATCGAGTCGTACGCCGCAAGCGTCGCAGATTCTGGAGACGATACCCAGGCATTGGCTTTGATTCGTGAATCCATCGAATTGTACCGTAAATTCAGAGATGGACCCTACGACCCACTTGCACCGTGGGGTTACATTGAGCCCATCTATTCCGAAGCTCTTGTCCTTCTGGCAACTTGCCTCATGGCTACCGGAGATTCCGAGGCTGCACATGAAGCGCTCATAGAAGCTCAGGGGATCTACCAGGGCATGATTATCAATAAACCGGGCCAGCTCATGGATTTCTTATCGTGCTTGGATCTTCTTGCGCTCAACATGCGCGCCAGAGGTCTGCTGGACGAAGAAAAGCGCATTGCCGCTGACTTGGATGACCGTCAACGCGCATTACAATTCCTTTATCCAGAGCTTGTATCCTCTGCTCGTATCAGTCTTGAGGAGTTCAGAAGCCGTCCCTCTCAAGTGCGATTGCGTGCTCGATTTGCGACTCTCCCTCCGCCATCAGTCTGACAGGATTATGGATTGGACTATACGTAAGGTTGAGATGGACTATGTATGTATCACACTATCACTGTACTTTTGCAATATGTCTATGAGTTATCGTCCATCCACTGCTTCAATTACATCATTACACACACTTGAAGTAACAGTGATGATCAAATCAATCACCACTCACCCTCTGACTATCATCTGCCTAGGCAATGCAAGGCTTCAACAAGTTCTCTTTTTCACTGTACACGCCTACATTGTACTTATGCAGCATTCAGATACTATCCTCCAGATTATGACCCCTCGCACGGGAGTCTGAATGCATACAGGGGTGAATTTCTAATTCCACTTCAAGCTATGCCGTAGTCTCACGCTCTACTAGGGAAGCATGCTCTAGGAGACAGGGCCCGCAAACTTGACCAAGGCATTCTTATTACCCGTTTTGAATTACCTTTCAACATTTGGTGGTAAGTATATCCATCCGCGGCAACGTTTCCGTTCCTCCTCTAATGCACGGCACAGCGGGACATGCAACAACCACATTGGCATGGGTGTGCGCTACAATGCCGAAAAAAAAAAGATCGGAAACTACTATTCGACGCCTATCTATTCTTTCCGATGTAAATGTCACCTGTGCGATGGATGGTTTGAGATCCAGACTGACCCCAAAGTTCGTAGACAACCTTCTTCTGTCCGAGTACACATATTGACAGTTATTCCGTTGTAGAACACCCGATACGTAGTTGTTTCCGGAGCTCGGCAAAAAGACGAGGACTGGAATCCTGAGGAAAATGGTGGTTTTGCTGTGCACGGTGCGTTAGACATCAGTCCGGAATGCAGGGGCCATATGTGCTGAAGCCATTCACAGATACTGAAGGTGCAAACGTGCCAGTGGACCCTCTAGCGGCCCTTGAAAAGACTACGGATGCCCAGAAGCGTCTAACAACCATAGAAATGCCGCGCCTTGAATCTCTTCAAACCGTATCCGAACATTACAATGCCGACCCCTACACACTCTCATCCAAAGTTCGGAAACGCTTCAGGGAAACGAAAAAGATAGAACAGGAGAAGCAAAGGGCGGATGACCAGATCAAAAACCGATATGGATTACCGGCTTCGTTAAACCTGCTAGCAGAAGACGAAGCGACGGCAAAGGAAGCAAAAGAAGAATGGGCGCGAGGTCAACGGAAGTTGGCTGAGGAGGAGAGCAACAAACGGCGACGACTGGATATTGTTTCAATCCCTCTTTCATCTTCTAGGAAGGCTCACCAACGGTCGAAGCTAGAGGCATCCAGCAGTAATCCCATTGATTCGTTAAGAGCCCGTCTTTTGTCATCAACAGCTCACAAGACAAATCTATTTAGTCGATCTGGGCCAAGCGCAATCAAGAAGTGACTGCGCTCACGCAATGTGATGATACCCTCTGTAGCGATACTTTTACCATGTTGTATCTATATAATTCATTTGTTCTGTACCAGTGAATACCGGGATGGACCAGCGAGAAATCGATAGCAGTAAAACAGCGGATAATATAGTACAGACAGCGTAACTAAAGTAGTACAAATGTCATGTCGGATAGAGTGATAAGGATGGGGATGAGGGGGGAGTAATCAATTAATGACTCCAGAAGAAACAATAAGACAGGTCAGATTTTGACTTGTGTGACGATGTTAGTGGTCGGGGTAAATGGAGATGCATTCATTGGGAGGAAGGAAGGAAGAGAGAAGGTGGGATGAGTTTCATGAGTGCATCCGCAAGCAGGATTGCACAAGTCTCGATGAACGGTTGCGGTCTATTTTGTGTGGGATTTTGTGTGGGAT
>JABAJV010008831.1:0-15535 GCA_018854895.1 Tricholoma furcatifolium | reverse complement strand
TAAATTCATGAGGTGATTATCTATAAGTAAGTAAGGATCTTATCTTATCTCATGATGGCCAGCCACGTTGAGCATCCGAATTCCGCAAGCGCGTCCTTTGCTGCTGTCAACATCGACAACCGCTGCTACCACACGTTCTTCGTGAATAATGGCCTACGTTCAGGTTGAAGCTGACGAAGTGAGTAGGGTTTTATAGTGCCTTTGTGTCACAATGAATCATTTATTAATTTTGGCAGAGGCTCGAAGAAGGCCCTGAGGGCTTGCAATTCAAATGCAAGGCGTTTTGGACTCTAACCTGATTTGAAGACTTACCTTTCATCTCAGCTTTTCTCGGTTCTGAAGGTGGTGCTGGAAGTACACGGCCACAGGGGAGGTCGCCAGGCGTGGGCAGTGCAGACCGAGGTTCGCATATCATCGCATTCATGCATCCTAATCTTGTTTAACCCAGGAGTAGGATATTTGCAAGACCAGCCTTCCCAGCGCAAAGGAAGCTCCAGTTTCTGGACTGTGGAGTACTATCAACAATACTTTGATGTCGATACTCAAACTGTAAGTTGACTTTGGCCATTATGAAGTACGCGTAGGTTACCATTGGCTATTTCAGGTTCTAAGTAGATGTTATGCGACACTCATTCCCACATCCACGAGTTACCTTTCTACGCATCTCAATCCGGCGGATCTCTATGGCCCTTTCTGGACTCTGACTACTCTAATTTTTACCCTCTTCCTATCCTCAAGTCTTGCCGCCTCAATATCATCCTATCTCTCTGCTCCAGGAGCAGCATATGACTACGACTTTGCTTTGCTCTCCGTTGCAGTCTCGCTTGTGTATGCCTATGGGTTAGCGCTCCCTGTGCTTTTGTGGTTAGGATTGCGTTACCTCGGTGTTGGAGAATGGAGTGTCGTCGAGGCGGTTGCAGTGTGGGGTTACGCTCAGTTTGTCTGGGTTCCCGTTTCTGTATGTTCTGCTTGTCGCTTGTATCTCACCGATTAACTGTCGGCTATTCCAGATTCTATGTGTTATACCTGTTCCAATTGTGCGTTGGGTGCTGGTCCTCCTCGCATTCGCCTCCTCAGGCTACTTCCTCGTCATGAACATCTACCCCATCCTTGCAACTGTACGTCCAAACCCTCTGCGGTACATTATCTTCATTAATACTTCATCTTGCCAGGCTGAGGCAAAAGCCACTCGCTTAATAATCGTCGTCGTTGCAGTCCTCCATGCAGCCCTAGCCTTGACATTCAAGGTCGTCTTCTTCAGTTATTACGTCGTGGAAAAAATAGGTGCAGATATTCCCCTGCCTGGTGGTGACGCGCCCACCACCACTGGAGCACTCGTCAAAAGGGCACTCTTCTCTCTACTATAAAACCGAGGTCACCTTGCTACAAACCCTTCTGTGTAAACATGTATTTAATATTGAAGAAGTGTTTGGGGCTATATAGGCTCTGTCTTGGTACAGGCTGGACTGATTTTACAAGTGCTCAAACCAACACTAAGCCCAACGCCAGCCTCAGTCGCCGCCATCGATTTCTGGCCATCCGAATTCGCCGACGTGTGCCCTTGTAGCAATGGATTGGCTTTGGAGAGTGCTCCAAGATGGCTCATCCGTCCAGACCTAGGAGCGATGCCATATTAGTACGTCAATCAACTAAGTGATCCCTACTTTTGGGTATACCTCATAGTTTGCAGCACCTTGACCAGGCTTCATAATCTTTGAAAAGCAAAATAAGAATACTAGCCGCAGTGTATAATTCGTTTGGACTGACCTCCCAGTACATCCATGGCACACCAGTCTGAGGAATCACATTGCTGGGGTCAAATCAACATTGCAATGATCAAAGCGTATAACGTACAGAGATCAGTGTGTCTGTGACATTTTGGATGGCGCTCTGTTTAGTGTCGCCCATAGCCCCGAATTCTTCATACAACAATCTCTTTCCTGAGCTCAAAGCTGTTGGTTTGACCGCGTCAATGTTGGTGGCCACATAGGTCGGGTCGATGTCGTAGTCATGAATGGCCACGATCTGGATATCATCGCATCTGTGAATGAAAGACCAGCGAGTCAGAAATGGGAGGGAAAGATATACTAAAGTAGTAGCTGTACGTGAAGAACTGGGACTGGGTCGATGTAGGCAGATCGGTTCCTCCACCAGTCGAGATTTGTATACCATAACTTCCCAGCACAGAACGAATGGTATTTGCTCGTCCGCACCTAGGATTGGGTTGTTGACTAGTTAATATGTAAAAACAGTTCAAAGGACTTACCACCAGTCGGGAGCGACCTGGTCCATGTGTCCCATTGCTTCATTCCAGTATCAGCCTCTGACTGAAATACGATACCGTTACAACACAGACCTTCATTCTCTATCTCAAAGGCAAAGATAGCATCTAACGATGTATTAATAAAGGAGAAGATCATGACTACCGAACCAATCAGGGCGTACCGGATAATTGATGCCAGGGAATGCCAAAATTTGACGACTGGTAGTTGAGAATATGCCTCAGGCGGTTGTCGTACTGGACGATACATTAGCTCGACAGTCAAAAAAAAGGGGGTAACAAGACAAGTTCACATCAGCAATTGCGCTCGCGTTGGTATAGAAGATCGAGGAATCCGGGACACCGCTAACACAATCGGTGGTGGGTAGATCGTACTTGGCAACATATGCATCAGTGCCCCAACATCCTAGAGCATAGCTGAAAAGTTTTCGTTAGAGAATGGATAGCATTGTCGGGGCTGAGGGACATTGAGTATTCACCGGTCGTGCATTGCTATAACTAACTTGATATCTGTGAAGAGGGTTATATATTTCAGTAGAGCTCTCTTAATGTATCTTATGACACACTAACCACGAGAATGGGCCTCGGATGCCAAAACATCGATTAATCCGAGGATCGTATCGTCATAAGTACCAACTGAATGAAAAGATTCAGGATACTCTGCTCAGAGAGTAAAAGCTGGACCAAGTACCTGCAACAGTCTCGAGGTCATTGACAACTACTGCACTGGAGCCCTTGGCACCGGCTGCGACTTGCGTTATGAAGATGCGTAGCACTATAACCAGCTCAGTAAAACGTCCCAAACACGCGATTTGTCTGTCCATACACTTCATTTCAGCTGCTTGCATGGCATCGAGGACAGCAGCACGGTCAGAGGCCTATTTCATAAGTGGGATAAGTAGGGATTGAGCGCGAGAAAGACCAACTTACCGAGAGGGTATAAAGAAAGTATGAATTGGCTCCCGCAAAGTCATTTGCAGTAATGAGGCATGCGAAAAAGGTGAGATTCACTGCGAGGAAGAGGATATGCCGAAGTACCCCCATGACGAGAGGGTGTGTGCGAGCCTGTTGAAAGGATAGATTTCTCTTATATACGTGCACCAGCTAAACGATCACGAGTGCAGAAACGCCCATCGGCTAGCAGGAGACGGCATGTGGAACACTGGCACTGTGCAAACTCGTGAACCACTCTCTAGACCACGCTCCGAAGACATGATGATGGTATTTTTGATTCATCATGGTTCGGTAAAGAGGAAAATCCTCTCAGCAGGCACCCATGAAAGAGATTGCTTGTGTCAGCTCATGTTCACTTGGGGTTGATTTCGCGCGTCAGTTTATAAAGAAAAAGAGACTGTATCCTGGGACCTGAGTTGTTTTGTCGCTTGGCAGGTACGTAGAAAGTCACTAGTCATGGAGTACTTAATGTGAGTCGGATGAAGTTCGAAGTTCCCACGCCTTCATTTGTCAATGTCCAGCGCCGCATTTGAAGTAGAGGGGCAAGTGCGAAATATCACTTTTTGCTCAATACCTAGTTTATTAGCTTTCTCTAACCTAACACAGTGTCCACTCAGTCACATCAATAAATACTTTCGAAGACATGGCAGTCATATTTTACCAACCCGTTCTGCTCCGCTTTTCGCTGCTGCTTCAAGGTCGCTGAATGTTCCACTCTTCAAGCACATATTTCTAAAGATTCCATTCTCCTTTCGAAGGAGTTTCCACGGGGTATCCAGTTCCGCGATCTAGAACGGTCAACAATTGAGCTGAGTACAATCTTTCAGGAATAGATTGATATATATACCTGTCCTTTGTCGAGAATGATCAGACGGTCATAGTCGATGACAGAACAAGGATGATGGGCAACTGAAAAGACAACACGTGAGGGCGACTTCTATACCAGCCTGAACGAACACACTAGTCAGGAGCAAAGAAGAGATGAACTCTTTCCGAATAGTAGTTTGTATCTTCGCATCAGAAGCCAAGTTGACGCTGTTAGTGGCTTCATCCAAAATGATGATGGTACTGCGGCAGAGCAAAGCCCGCGCCATAGTGATAAGTTGGCGTTGTCCCTGGGAGAAATTGGTTCCACCAGCTGAGATCTGCATATCCAGGTAAACGATAGCCTCTGATTCGACATCATCAGCCGTGGTAGAGAAGTCAGGTTGTGAATCTTGATGCTCCAGGTTATGAGTGGATGCAGCAGGAGTTGGTTTTTCGGATACCATATAAGAGTTGGAGTGTGAGTCTGGTGGACTGCTAATCATATGACAGAGTCGAAGCACGTCAAAGCACTCAGCATCAGTGTGTTCGTTGAAGGGGTCTAAATTCTCTCTAAGTGTGCCAGAGAAGAGTGGCGCATCCTTTAGGGAGTGTCAACATGCAACCCTGTAACCGTAAGCAAGAACATCTTACTTGAGAAATGAATGTCTGAGGAGATCTATGAGCAAGAAAAATATGCGGAGGAGGAATTGACCCACCAATCGTGACCGCAAATCGTGTATACCAATGGTTGAGATATCAATCCCATCAATTACAACACGGCCGCTGGTTGGCTCCATCTGAAGAGGAATTATAAGACTCAAACTAAATATATATGTGAATGAACATGGCATACGAATCGCAGGATACTCATTACCAACGTCCACTTGTCGCTATCTAGAATATTAAATCAGCTCCAACATTCGTAACGTCAGTCAAGCGATCCCTAACCCGTTTGTCCCAAGAGACCCACTCTTTCACCTGCCTTCAAACCAAATGATATATTCTGAAGGACGTTGGGAAGGTCAGGCCCATATTCGATAGAGAGGTCCTGGACGACTAAAAGAGAATTATTGCTGGTACTTGAGGGCCAGTCAGCTGGTGGCCTGTTCGATTCAATAATCGCCAGTGGTTCCTGTGGAAGGTCGAGGCTATATATGACGTTTATGATGAGCCTTCTTTTGGACGACTAATGCTTGGGCGGGCTTACTATTCAACAACTCTCTCGACGGAACTGCAGATTCTTTGGTTAGTCAAGAGCTTAAAACCGCCCAAAAGAACTGACTGGAAGTCCAGCTCCAATGCTTCAAGATGAAGATCATCAATGTCTAGTCATATGCAAGTGATCAATAAGAACATACCAGTCCATAAACGACAAATCCAGTAGACTGTGGTATTCGTCAGTGCCGATTTTATGACGAAAGTGACCGGACTCGCCTGAGGAGGTAAATGCCGTTGCACTTGTAATGCAAATGCCTGCCAGACCTGCATCATTATCCAGGGTCATAATGGAGAACAACGTCGTGATGAGTACAGTAAGCGCCCCAAGCATGTCCAAACGGAGCGCAAGCCACCGGTTGATCATACAGTACAAGTATCCCAACTATAGATTCATCATTCCAGTCTTATATTAGCATCAGCGCTGCCTCCAATCAAGAGAACAGAGTCTAACCTTCGAAGTAACATCAATCTCCTTATGAAAACTATCCAAAAACCTCCTCTTCGCTGAGAATGAACGCACGGTAACGATACCCTCGAAGAGCTCATGCAAGTCTGAAAAGGGCGAGCGCGTATTGAACTGCATGCGGCGCAGGTCACGGCTCGTGGCGAAGTATGTGATCACAAGTTCGTGGTATGCAAAACCAATGAAGATAGCAGGGACAAGAAACCATGGGAATACGACGCTGCATGCTAATCCTCAGCTTGAAGCAATGTCATGACAACTAGTAAGAGACTTACGCAACAAGGATGACGCCGACGATGACGTCTGCAAGTGAGGAGTTGACAGCCATCAACGAGCCAGCGAGAGAGTCATCGATCCTCTCAATGTCCTGGATGAAATTTGCATTCATTTAGGTCATAAAAACGCATCACAGCGCTAACTCACCGGTCCAAACCGATTGAGCAACCATCCCTGTGGAGTGGTATCGTGGAACCTAGATGTTGCTCTCACGACTGCCTCAAGAAGATTTCTAAACAATACTCTTGAAGCCCTGCGCGCGCCTGTATCTTGTGCAACCGTCAAGGCTGCACTGGTAAGCATAGTCACAAGACCAATGCATGCATACACTGCAACATAAAACATCGGATCTTGGATCGCATGGGGCCAATTGATTGCGAAGATTGTACTGAACCTGCGGGAGTCTCGTGCAGGCAGTCTATCATTCGGGCGGTCTTTATATGCCTCTCCCCACGTCTGACAACTCCCTTATCAGCGTATAAAAGGAGAGAACGAGATTTTCTGACCATAATCCAAGATTTCTCCAAAAAGCCCAGGATCTGCATAAGAGAGACCAGAAGAGTAAGGGATATACAGATCCAGAATGATCTAGCACTCATATCAGTGAATGATGCGTGTTCAAAGGAAAGACACGTACGAAGCATTCAGATAGTCTCGATAAATGGCCCACTTAATTCTCCCAAACTCTCTGCGTTCATTTTTGACTAGCTTCTTCACCTCATCTTCACTATTCTTGTCTTCTTCCCTCGGGCCATCTTCCCCATCAAAATTTCTTTGCTCTTGAACGCCATGTTCTTCTGTCGTCAGAGTTTCTTTCTTCTCCAGGTCGTCAAACACGCCCCTCGCACCCTCCTCGACTCGCGTGTCATCCCACTTAAACCATTCACTCTCGATGCCTAACGTAGCTTCTTCTACGACCTGGTCTGCTGGATCCTCGAGTGCCTCCCTCTTGGACGAAGACACCGGCTCGTCGATCTCGTCTTCAGATAGGTATATAGCTATACGATTGAGAGTGTCTGCGGTCTGCTCGGCGCCCTAAAATTGATCACCGTAAAAAAAGGCGCATTAACACACGGACCTGCAAATTCTGTCTGATGTGATTGGGCAGATCCTTCAAAGAGGCCCAGATAGTGTTAACTAAAGCAATCACCTGCAATGTTGGTTTTACCTGTCAGCGTGTATGCGCAGACCCTCGAGACCTACTGTGAATATCGTCGAAACCCTCAACTGGTTCCCCTGCCTGACATACACAAAGAAAGCAGCAACTGAGACGACTATTGGAGCCGACGTCATCATGAGGGAGTAGATCGTTGTGTTAAGTTGCCCTAAGTATCCGTTCAAACCATCAGCGACACTCGTCAGCGAAGGGACGTACGTTTAATCATCCACGCCATCTCTCTCTCTCTACGCTCCACGACCTTTTTTATCCACCTTTCTTCCCAGGCAAAGGTTTTGACCAACTTGATGGCACCTATCAACTCACTGAGGACACCCATCCGCTTATGCCTCGCAGCGAGCAATCCGTTATGGATACGTTTGTTCTGTTTCGCGACATAGGAATAAAGTTGTCTTCCAAGTAAGAGAACGAAGAACCCATAGAATGCAGCAAGGCCAAGTAGATGGTAAAGGAAAATAGATGCAAAAACGATTTCAAAGGGAGCGGCGTAGACAGTACTGATGGTAATAGAGATGCGATTGGCATCCGCCATGAGATCGATAATTGTTCTTCTGTCAGTGTCTGCCTTGGAGTCGCTGGCGCTTCCTCTTTCCGTCCCTTCTTTTGTTTCCTTTTCACGATCAGAAGTCCTGGAGCAGCTCTTTTTGAGCCCCTTGTCGTATATCGCAGCCATGAGTTCGGAGCGTATTCTCGTAGCCGCACGCCGACTGAACCGGAGGTGCTGTGCGTCAGCCTGGGATTTACAGAGAGCACAGAGGAAGGCGAATAAAGCGTAAATGTATGCCTGTGCATGCGATTCTGGGGAGGATGAGGTGTCAATGATGTCGAGGATGCGTTTGAGGAAGAACGGGTCGGCGTAGTGGAGGGCGACACCAATGATTGTGAGAAGAAAGTCAAGAAGTAGTTCTCGAGAGTTGGCAGCCCAAATTTTGGAAAGGAAGCTCATCTGTCTGTAGCGATGTACGATGTCAGTGGGTGCGTGATATGCATAGCAAGAGCTTACGGGGAAAGTGTCATGAATTTTTTGTAAACCGGGCGTGACTGTAAAGTAGGACCGAGGTCCCACACATCGCTTTCGTTGAGCGTTGTGTATCTGCCCTGTTGCAAAAGCGGGTACACCCAGGAGAACGTAATCCGTCCGAACAAGGTGGCGCAATCCTCTGGCGAGACTGATATGTCAATATCCTCACTTCTGGGACCCTCGTTCGGCAACGCCATCGGCATTCCAAGGACTTTGACCAGCACCGTCGCAGTCGCTATCAAATTTCCAATCACCATGATCCAAACGCCAATGCTTGGCCACTTGTCGCCTAAGACGCCTATATCATACAAAATGCCAGCTATCTGGAGCATGGTCCCAGCGAAAAGCATCAGGTATACTACAAACAGGTAGTAGGGCACAGTAAGTGTCGGTTTCATGACGGGCCTTAGGGCAGTATATAGCCATGTTAACGCGAAGGCGCCTGAAAGGATAGATTCAGGAGTTGGGGAGATAAGCAGGGTTGTGGCAAAGTGCGTAAAGTGGGCCAATGTCTCGATAAGTCCAATTGTCACAAAGACAATGCCGTGACATAGGGGCCGGGAGAGTTTGACACCGAGCGGTTTGGAATGGTCGGGGCAAACAAACGCTTCTGCTTCATCGAGGGTGAGGTGTGGCCTTAGGAATCGAGTCGAAGGGAACGGGATCAAGGTGATAAGAACGAAGGCAAATGGAACAAGGGCGCTCCAGGCAGTGCGTACGCAGACGGAAGTGAACTCAAATGGTCCCTCCTCGCAGAGCTCTAGCATTTTGGAGAGAGTACTTGTGATGCAAGAACTTTTGAAGTACTGCGTGGTTATAAAGCACGATCACCGCGGCTCGAACCAAACCCAGGGTGAGGAGATACGTGCTTAGAATGCTTAGACTCGGAGTGACGCTTATAGGCGCTGCACACACAGCTCATGACAAGAACACTTGATCTCAGGTGCATATTTAGCGTTGAAGCAACAAAGACGAACTCGAGTAATGACCACCGGAATATGGCTTCCTCATAGTCACAGATTTAGCCTCCAGAAACCTGCTCGGAGTCGCTTCCCTGCGGATAACGATTTCGGCGTCGAGTTACTCAATGGGGTGGTTTCCAGAGGACGTACATCGAGAAAGCAAGCGTGGTCAGGAGATCGATGTGTCGATCGTGGGAAGATGAAAAGACAAGAAGTGGATAGAGCCTAGAGGAGATCATAAGTATTTTTGGCGATCATATTTTTGGCAACCAGGGAAACAGCTCAATGAATCGATGAAGTCTTCGAACTTCAGTTCACTGAGGGCGAGGAAAAGTAGAAAGGTCGAGTTCTGGCCAGAATTGGCAGTGCTTTGTGGCCAAGTTCAACGACGGAAGAGCATACAAGAGAAGGACTTGGGCACGATCTGGCTCAGTCCCTACAGCCTTGTCTCTGTTCGGCTCATTTTTGCTGGATCACAGAGGTCATGATATGTATAAGAGTTGCGCAGCAAGCTTGACAGATTCTAACACCTGTGTACGCTCTGGAGAGACCCTTGATTCTCCTTGGTGTCTCGAAAAATTGAACATCAACACGCCTGGTGCCAGTGTTTATTTATTCACAAATCACTGGCATCATTAAGCGTTGCTACACACCTGAAGACGGATGCGTCCAAAATGCGCCCTCTAGTGATGCAAAAAGTTGTTGTGGTCATTGCACAGATCATGGCGATTGTGCGATGGAGATCTAGAGCAAATGAATCTATCACGGTTGTTCAATGGTTGATTCAAGGAAGAAACTAACTCGTGTAAGAGAGATGGTGGTCTCAATAGTTGATCGAGACACCTTGAAGGGGCTAGGACAGACAGTGCGGCGCATAGCGCAGAAAATAAGAATGTCTATATGAAGATAATGCGCAGTTAGAAGAACCGCAGTTACAGCATTGCGATTTTCTTGATCAGAAAAGTGGTTAATGCAAATCAAAAATGCGTTCACTGGCACGAGGTCTTTCGACGCACAAAGTTACGTTCGTGAGCCTGGTGACTTTGGCCACCTGCCTGAGCATCTGTGTTTCAGTCTTCTCCACGAGTACTATCAACAGTAAGTTGATATAACTGAAGACCTCGCTCTTCATGATATCAAAGGGGCTATGGCACGGCGGTCATCCAAAACGCAGGAGAAGGGTTTCACAGCAGCTGGCTATCCAAATAGGTGATGACCAAAGTCGGAAGCAAGAATCTAGACAAGCATTACTATTATTACACTCGCAGAACGTCGACTGACTAACCTATTAGGGTGGATACAAATATCCCCAAGACACTGCTTGCGGCGGAAGAAGCGGAGTTCCGAGATCTAGAATAGATCGAGGTTTAGTGGTTTTGAGATTGTAACGAAACTCAAAGCGCGAGTAAGACCAGCTGCAACTTGTAAGAGATCCGTTAGTGCCGAAAATAAATGATCTTGTCGTACATACACACCTGCGGTAAGCAGTACTAAAGAGCTAAACCCGACTAGGAGGACTCTCCGTGGTTCCAATTTTGACCTGCGCGCGGATGGAATTGATGCATCGCAAATATCATGGAAATAACTAGCAAAAGATTGCATACGAACGTTTGGCCTGTCCGTTATTTAAAGATCCGTTCAAGGGAATAAAAAAATATGGCACATACCTGCGGTTTCAATCCAGAGGTCTTTTCTTTTCTCAACGATCACTGGCATGAGTGCAATATTTTTGCGACCGGTGAGGTACACCTTAGCGAGGCAAGCTCTTCAAATGATGAGTTCCCGACATTTTTTTGTATTGTGGATTCTCTTTCGAGTACGAATGCACAAGTGAAGCCATATATGATAAGCAGCGTAGATGAAAGTTCAAGATGCGTATGATCAAGTGAATATATTTAAAGTTCCCACGTCTCCTTGTGCCATGTCATTCCTCGTTGGCCCATTGTCGGGCGCACTGATAGCTGGAGGGGCAAGTGCAAAATATCACTTTTTGCTCTTTCTACTGAAAAGTCTCGTCTAGGTATATTATGGCTTTTCCAACTTGATATCTACTCGGTCAGTCACTTGAATGAATCTGTTCGAAGAAATGCAGCTCACTGTTGAATCATCATAGGACGGACCAACTGCGTAGAGAGTATGTTTAAACGACAAGCTTAATGAGGAACGGTTTCCGTTGACATTGTCTCCAGCCTTCACTCCCTCAGCGTTCGTCTCGTGGAAACACCAACCCTCGTTCAAGCACCTCCATCCGCCGCAACTCGCATCACGCACAGTCCATTCACATCTATGCTCAAAGCTAAATGGAACCAGGAGGTCGAGAATCTCTTCACTGGCGCTGCGAATTTGGATCAGCGGGCATTGGAGGTTGGGAAGAAGTTGATGTATGGACAGGATGCTCCGACTCGTGACTCGGATGCGCCCGCCGACGAGCAACGACGATCGTAATTCTTTCGTCCACGGCCTCTTGTCGCTACGCTACGCTCGAATCGCACAATTGGCAGCAGGCTGAAAATCAGTAACGTTCGTTCATATGTGATCGACGCGAAGGAACGTTGATTTGAGAAGTCAAACCGATCACTCAGTGACACACGAAGCTCGTCTGGTCGCCTCACACTCTTCTGTCTCTTTAGAAGGATGAAGGGTTAAAGAAATCGGCAAAGCTGCCTTGCTTTTGTCATTTCCATAGACATATTTATACACGAGCTCTGATCCTACCCGAATGCGTCCAACACCGACAGCATGAGATGGCTATAGCGCGCACCACGGCTCTTACAGCGTTCGCGTCCGTTCTGCATGCGCAAATTGGCATCAAAGAAACCATTATATTAATACAACGCGAATGTAACTCTAAGACGAACCGTTAAGTAAAATATTATAATAATACGAAGAGGGGGGTATCTAAAATAAACGAACGATCCAAAATAAATACACGTTACAACCTCCTCGTAAAAAAGGAAAGAAAAGAAACGAAAAATACATAATTCACGACGCAACACTCATCGCAGCCAGCGTCGGGGTCGGAGGCCTCGACGGGCCCTTAGCTTTCCTAAACCATGCCTTGACCCCCGAGGTTGCGGGTTCAGGTTCTTCCACGCCGAGTGTAAGTGTAACAGGCGAAGGAGGCGGCGCATCCCCATCGACGCTCGTCCGACGCCCACTAACACCAACGCCCACGCCCATCCCAACGCCCATCCCCATCCCGAGCCCCATAATCCCGAGCCCCGCCCCGATCCCCGTGCTCCCTGCCCGCTGCGGGCGCTTCTTCAATGAGAAGGACTTGGTGGACTTGGTGGATGCTGAGGTGTTTGAGCGCGCTAGGGGGTGTGGTGGCGATGACGACGACGACGACGAGTTCATTTTAGATTCCGGATTCGGATTCGGCGGCGTACACTGCGTCTTCGTGACCGTCAAATTATATATCGTCGGTGGTGCGGGAGTGGGTGTCGCCGATGCCGCCGAGACCGGCGTCGACCCAGACGAGCTACTGGATCTCGACCCAGAAGAAGGCAAGTACGACGACGCCGACGTTGATCGCGAGGACAGATACGGCGCGGGTGGATGCGGTACTGAGCGCGGGCCCACGACAGTCGCGCTCCCACTAGTAGTAGTCTCGCTCGAGATTCCCGATCTGGGCGTCGTAGTCACGAAGGACGCGGGAGGCGGAGAAACGCCGAGGCCCCGACGCGAGCCTGATGACGAGGAGGAAGAGGAGGAATTGATAGATGATAAAGGTGGAGAAAGGCCAACGGAAACCTGAGGATCTGCGCCGCCGCCAGACACCAACACCGTAAACGGGCTCTCCTTCTCCACATGCCGTGTTTCCACAGGATTAAACAGCGCCTCAATAAGGGCCTCCGTGGTACGCGCACCGTACGCAAGCGGGAGCTTCGAGGGATCGAACGACTGCGTCGCGGACCTCTCACGCCCCATCCGAGGCGTCGGCGTCGGCGGCTCGCGCCCCTGCTCCTGAAGGTTCTTGGGCTCCTTATCCTTATCCCTATCCTTCTCTTTGCCTTTCCCCTTGTCCCTGTTTTTCCCCTTCGGCGCAGCGCGCCCCCCAAACAAATCAAACTCCAGTTCCTCCTGATCGTAATACGGGCCGTACATCTCCAGCCCCCGCGGGCGCGAGCGGAACATCTCGCACTCGTACCCACAGACGAGGGACGCGCCTTGGAGGATGCTCGTGATGCCGTTGAGGATTTCGCCGTTGGGGAGGGGCGGCGCGGTGAATGTGTTGGTGGTGTTGGAGGTGTGGTGATGGTGATGTTCATAGTGGTGCGCAGGCGCGGGAACAGAGGAGGTGCTGTGTGCGGGAGAGGCAGACACAGAAGTCGAGGGAGGCGGGGGTAAATTAGATTGTGCGTGCGTAGAGGGGAGATGCGTTAGTTGCGTTGTTAACTGGAAATAAAATTATTATTAGTACAAATGCTTAGTAAATAAGAAAAGTTGTGTGGCAACGCACCTTGAGCGTAGCATTAGTCTTACTTTCTCGGAGCAGATAGCGCCGTTGCACTTCGCCTTTGCTGGCATACTGTGCGAGATCGAGCATGACAACGCCAAACGGCACAGGCTTCGCGTCAGGGCGCAACTGGTCACGCTGGAGGACGGTCAACTTGAGGGGGCATGATAGGAGCATAGACTGAGGATCCCTATCAACGTCCATACGTATTAGTATAGAGAGCGTATGCTCCCATGCAACAGCATGGTCCTTGAGACGTAGAAACGGTGTTTGTCCATGAGCAGGAGTTGTCGGTGGGGCGATTGATGGTGGTAACGCAGGGGCTGATGATGCAGACGAAGACGTCGTGCGCGTGTTGGTGGATTTAGGGGCACTAGACGAGGCTGATGATGAGGACGATGATGTGGTAGAAGACGCGCCAGACCACACAGACGCGTGGCCATCGAGCGAGTTTGTGCGTTGCGAGTTGACGTCGAGTAAGGTACCCAGTTCGGTGGCATCTGTGATATCCGCACGTAGTCTCCCTTCTTTGCGCGCCCTACGCTTGGCTTTGAAGCCGCCGAGAAGCCCAGAGCCAGATTTGGCGCCAGGAAGACCGTGAGCGTTCTTGAACTTCCACTTGATAGCGAATTCTCCGCTGACGAGTGGAATATTGGTGATTCGGTGAATGTGTATGTGAACATGAAAAAAGGCGTGACGAGGAAGAAGATGATTGAGCTGAGCACGAAACCCAGAAGGTGGTTGAGCGGTGGTGGGTGTGTGGGGTAACGACGAGTGTGAACTTGCGCTGACGTCGTCGTCGTTGTCGCTGTCGTCTGCGACGCCAAAGGGGTTTTGAATGATAATCTGGGTCGCCATGAGAGGTTGTGATTTTGGTGTGGGAAGCGTCAGAAAAGTCTAAACTTCATGGTACAGGGAGACGTGGTGGTGGCAAGTCGACCCTGAAGTCGGCCCATCAGTCAGGTTTCAAATCCTCTCGGCCCGAGGTTTCTCAATTGTCATCAACGTTCCCTTCCCCCAGCGTGCTCTTCACACATTCGTTGAATCTACTCAGCGTATCACCCGATGATAACGCGTTTAGCAATTGCTATTGGACCGCGTCAGCACATACCCATGTCCACATGTTACCGATGACAATCATTCCCTGACATAAATAAATCCGTTGCCGCAACAAACCCACTTCCGTTGAACATCCGTCTTACGCCGTATTCTAAATCCAGTCCAGGTTGGGTCCAGGCGTCTTTTCTTTTAGCAGCTCAAACCCATTGGGTTTGTGCCGTTTGTAATATGTCTGACATGTCCTTTTCTAGCGCGAACTGGTGGTGTCTTATCTGAAATCTCCACTACGCCGCCTCAACGGCACAATTTCACCTCCACCATCGATTAGTGCCTGGCTCCCTTTTTCAAGGATAGCCGTGATTCGACAAAAGTGACTTGTAATTTCAAGGAGTCACCCATAGTACAGCAGCATGGCGCAGCTGGAAGCGCGCAGGGCCCATAACTTGGTGTAACCCTGAGGTCACTCGATCGAAACGAGTTGCTGCTATTATTATTACCTACTCTCCATGTCATTTTCATCCGAATCAGCAACGACTATTGGGTGAGTCTTGGAGCGCTCAAACTGGGATTGAATCATCCACGTAAAATTGAATAATCTAAGGTGGATAGCTGATAAGATAACTAAGTGGATAAACGATCAATATCACCAACTGAATTCTTTTACAGGAGTCGCCTCGCATGAATGACAATCTGCGTCTTCATGTAACCATTACAGACACAAAGCCATGATGTGAGGCTTGGGATGAGGCTTGGGATGAAACTTGAAAAGATTCTGGAACGCTACGTCAGTCCGAGCAAGCTCTCCGTCAAAGGCAACGTGTAATGGGCATTGACCGTCTGAATCGCTGGACCAAGGAC
>JABAJV010008830.1:0-12426 GCA_018854895.1 Tricholoma furcatifolium | reverse complement strand
GAAGATCATCCACTTCACCCCATCACTCTCACCTTCCCTATCCTGGCTGTCAACTCCTAAGGCAAACAAGGACCGTCAGTAGAAAGTTCAAATTCATCCCGAAACGTCAACATCATTTGTGCAGCCACAGGCCTGCAGCCCTGGGATTGAATCGAGAAGCTCAAAAGTGAGGACGAATAGCAAAGGGGTTGTCTTAAAATGGTTTCAAGTCCTATAGAATGTGTTCAACTCGTGCATGTGGACACTTGTCGCATGATAACTCATAAGTTGAACAGGGTTTTGTAGATGATGTAGAGATGCTAATTTTTGCTGCACGTAGGAATCAAGATTCGATCTTCTGCGCATGGCAGGGATGGGTCTCGGTCGGAGCATGTCATTATCGATAAACGGGATGACCATGCACCATTTCAGTTGCGACGAGAACTATAGATCTGGTTTGAAGCACGTGATCTCCTCTACTGACAATGGCATGGCCTGAACACGGTAAGTAATGACCTCCTTCAACATGAGTGATCACTCGTCGAGTCACAGTAAAGCCTGCTCCATGAACAACAACACCAGCTGCTACACTGCCTTCACTAGAATCACTACCACCGCCAAGCCCGCTGCCCACTCCACTGCATCCAGATTCCACCTCCACTCCAATATAAACAACTCTCTCTGGGGCAGGATTCAAGCTTTTTGGTTTCAGACAATCTGGGTATCTCTATGCGCCTGAAATATGGGTTCCTTCTTGAGGTAAGGATCACGCTTTGAAAATTCCTTTCAGAATCCCTTATCTCCCTTATCAGAATTTCACGGAAACCAATACCATCCCAGTCTTCCGAACGGAATCCCAGTATGAACGCCACTATTGGCAAATAACACATCTAACTTGACTCCTTTCAGAGACCGTATGCTCCATTCTGCGCTGAACTTTGGGATTGGTTTCTTCGGCTACCCACTTGAAGGCAAATACCAGCAGAGTATCACAATTGAGGCTGATGGGGTATGTCATTAGTTTATTTTGCCTTTGTTGTACCATTCAATTCAGTTTATCAACAGTTTAACAACACGCTTGCGCCATACGACACGTACGTACATACATTATGTGTCGATGGCTTGTTCTGAGATCCTTCAAAATAGCTGTCCCAATACCAGAATCTCATCCAAATCTGATTGCAGTGTTTACTACGTTGAGAAATGAGGAGCAATTTACCTCAAGGATGCTTTGGCTCACGACTTGTGCAGCGTGCCTTCCTCGGGACGTCTCTCTTTCTCTTGACTCTTAGTGTACTAGATTTGTCAAATTGATTACAATCTATTGTTTTTCATTCAAATCTCCTCTGCTTTTGTGAGGATTGACTCGTTAAGTGCCCACTGACTGTGAGATGGACGACGGGTGACAGTTAAACAATGTGAGTCTATGTCTTATCTCTGAGATAGAGCCCTCAGCCAATCATGATGTGTGATCAGCATTTGTAGAGCCTTCGGACCGTTCCCTGATGGGCCAACCATCTGTCCGACTCTGTTCCTTGCATTCTCCCATTGTGCGCCTTGAATGGCACAAACCCCTTTGGTACTGTGCTTTTGAATTCCCTTAGTTATTTGCATGATGTGCTCATTGTTTTCTTATTTTAGTAAACGCAATGCAGCAAAATGGTATGTCTTGTGATTTTTGACCTTGGAGTTAACGAGTCATGCTGCATCCATGATGTATCAGTACCCTCAAACAATGTAGACATGAGGTCAAAGCAAGCACAAGGTCATCAACGAATGACCATTGACAACAACAGCCATCCTAATGGACCCAAACTGTTCAAATATGTAAAGTGTGAGTCGTGACTGTCTGAGGCCTCTTAGCTCTACTTAAACTAATCTCACCCTTCCAGATTTTTGACAGTTCCTAACTTCCTAACATGCCACGTAACCGAGGTCGCAATGTTCAAGTCGTCGAGCCATCAAGTTGAGTTCACATTTTATTCTTTATTCACTTCCAACTCATGGGGTTCTAATTTCCAGTGATGCCACGACTATTGAGCAATCAATTGACGTTGGTGCTATCGAGCAATCCATTGATACGTTGGCCAAGAAAGTCAGCACAGCTGCAGATATCGAGCACTATTTTACTGAAAAGGAACCAAACACAACTCCCAACACTCCAAAGCGACATTGCAAAGCCTGCAAGTATGTTCCCCATTTTTTCTATCTCTTTTTAACTTCGTCTAATCAGAGATTGTAGGGAAAATGGACGACTCGTGACTTACTCCCACACAACATCAAATACTACGATGCGCGGCCATGCAGAAATCCCTCATCGCTCAAAGCTTCGCACTGCTATCATTGAACAATGGCAGCTTGGGTTCTCACAGTTAAAACAAGAGCTTCAGGTACTCAGAACTCTCATCTTGGTTTCATCTTCAAACTTATCTTTAACATGATTGGCATTGATTGCAGACAGCGCTGAGCCTTCCTAACTACACAATGGACATTTGGTCAGCGCAGAACAGAAAGTCCTACCTTGCTGTCACATCCCATCATTTAGAGTACACTCAGACTTTTGTGATGAATAGAAGTCAACCACTATTGTCTCAGGTATAGGGAGCCTGAAGCAAAACGGGGCCTGTAAATGAAGTCAAACTTGATCATGTTTCATCTGGTCAACGGCAAGCACACCGGAGAGCGTATTGCGAATGCCGTAGCTCATCTTCTTGAGCATGTCAGTGTTGACTTGAAGAATGTACATGAATTTAAAATCATGTATTTTTCTGACCTGTGCTGAGATCTATTGAAAGGCATCCTATTTTACTGCTGACAACGCCTCCAACAACGTGACATTTGACACGTCATTCACTGCCAAATATTGCACAGCATTGACCGACAAGCCAAAGGAAGCGCTCATCCCTTGTTTTCCCCATATCATCAATCTATGCTCCCAAGCTGCTATCAAGGCCGCCAACATTCCTGACAGTAACGATTCCGATGGCGAAGATACTGCTGATGAGAATGACCCTCAAAATAGCACTCACCATCCAAAAATGCTCCTTGCCAAGATCCGTCGCATCATTAGCTTCATCTGCAACTCTGGCCAGTGCATTGAGGCTTTTGAGCATCTTATCAGAATGGGAAACACTTCGGGATCTTGGACAGAAGAGGACAGGCACGGCAACAATGTTACAATTGAATTGAAGGTGTTAAAGCTCCTGCTTGATGTCACGACACGATGGGACTCTTGCTACGAGATGCTCCTCCGCTTTTTTTATTATGAACAGGTATGTCCACCAGCCGTGTCTTGAACTGTTATACTGATGATACTATGTTTATACTCCAGGTTTTTATTACAATCTGGACCAGACATCATACCGTATTCAAGGATATGAAGCACTTGGCGCTCGCAGAAGGGGAGTGGGATTGTATCCAGCAATTGATTACCATTCTCAAGGTGAATAAGAGTTACCTAGATAGCATGATTGTGATGCCAGTCACGCCGCAGTAGTAATGACAGAGTTTCTTTTTACTTAGTACCCTCACGCAGTTCAAATGGTCATGGCGAATCAGAAGCTTCCTGTACTTGCAATGGGGATCCCTGCATTTGAACAGTTTATGACTAGCTGGGAGAGTGCTGCGGCAAAGCATCCTGAGCTTGTGGCCCCTATTAAAGCAGGCCTTGCAATGGCCTACAAATATTACAGTCGATTCAATGAAACTGACACTTATATTGTGGCAATGTGTGTGTATCCTTGTTATTCTCAATTGTGGATGATTTACTGACCTACTTTTGTAGTCATTTACCCTGGATACAAGTTCCATTATATTGAAGGAGAGTGGGAGGACAGATATATCAAGGCGGCAAAAAAAAAAATCAAAAATATTGTAAGGGCCTCTTGAGGGTTTCTCTTTGGATCATCCTTTGCTGACAGCCTTTGTAGATGCGACAATACTGCCAGAAGCATGAGACACTCTTTCAGCAATCCGCAGCACAACATCCAGCGTCTCCACAAAAAAATCACAAATATGCTAGCGGTCGATCTGGGCGGCGCCGCAATCGTTACGACTCTGATTCCAACAGCAGCGAAAGCTTTCAAGGATTGGCAGCTAGGCTTGATGTGATTTCCATTGATGAAGAGTACAACATGTGGGTCAAGAGGGGTTTGGAAACGGAAGATATTGACCTGTTAGCATTTTGGGAGGTGAGCTTGCTGCACCTTTAGCACCATTGCAACTTATTGACAATCACCACTGCCCAGCTCCACCGGGAGGTATTCCCAACACTCTGGCTGATCGCGCTGGACTACCTTACCATTCAAGCTTCTTCTGTCCCATCCGAACATGTGTTTTCCTCTGCCGCAGAAACTGACACCGCTCAGCCCTCTGCTTATGGAAGCTCTCCAAATGACAAAATACATGATTCAACAGGAGGGCATGGACTTTACAGAGGGTATTTTGATTTCAGATAAGGATTTGGAGATCCTCAACAGGACGGGGAACGATGAAGACCTACTGGCATTACTCACAATTTATTCTGATCGTGAGAACGCCATAGATGCTATTATTCATGCAACTGACACTGACATTGAAGACGACAACGTTGAATGCAAAGACATAATCTATGTAAATTCTAATGTGAGATACAGTATCCACCTTATTGTGTTGTATTTTGTACTTTGAAATGCAAAGAATCATTGCAATCATTGTCCTCGTAAGCTGTCAGTACTAGCTATAGCCTATAGGTCACAGACTCAGTCACACTTTATTACTTTCACCTCAACGGCGACTGGCAATGAGGGAGACCCATGCATGGGACTCTTTTGTTCCAAGTTTCCTTTTCAACCTTGCGATAGGACAGACAAGAAGTCGAGCCACAGAAAGGCTTTCTCAGGCTTCGTCCAAACCAACTGCCGCTCTTGGGAGGTTGTTGATAGCATTGCTCTTATCACCGGCTCTCCCTTGGACCTTGTTGGCTACAATGTAGAGTTCAATACCTATTCCTGCTCCTCTTTCTATCTTGGATTAACCATTTGTTTTAGGGTCAATAATACATTTGTGCCAGTGAACTTGTTGCAACTTGCCCTGCAGACTATGATGAATGTGTTAAACTACCTCAGGAAGGTTCAGAAGATCGACATAGCCAAGGTATGTTGCATAGAGCCTCTTAAAATCCCTCACCCTGATTAATCGCTCAATAGTTGGCAGAAACCTTCACCGTCGAGAAAGTCAAAGAGATGCTCAGCAACATTCAACATTGTCAAGTCCTATTTCAAGAAGGCTTCAGAATTACAGAAGGCGGAGGGTTACATCAAGCTCGAACGTGGATTTGCCACTATACTGTACCATTCCACTCAAGTATCTTTGGGCTGGTGTCATGCCGTTCCGTGATTGTAAGTCATAATATCACCACATTGGAAATTTTGGTCTGACAATCTGTAGAGCTGTCAAGGAAGATCAAACTTGTGTACACTATCCTCGTCGAGCTTCTCGCCTACCAGTTTGCATCTCCTGTTCGTTGGATCGAGACTCAGGACCGCCTCTTCACTGAATACCTGTTCAAACGCTGATCAAGCTAGGTCCTTCCTCCCTTACGGGTCCAGGATATGGCTACACGCACCCTCAAGGCGAAATACGAGACAAGCAATGACTCTGCAGGTCGCACAAGAACCACTCCATTGGCTGACACTGCTGAGCCCATTGCAAACATGCCTGCAGCAGTAGCCCCTGTTCCTGTAGCTGTTGCAGCCCCCGCGGCTGGTCCTGTAAACTGTTACGTCCTTCAAATATGTTCCCCTCAAGGCTCTGGATGTACTCAGGGTTGTCATGACGCATCATGCAGAAACTCAAGATACAGGCCAAACTCAATAGCATCACCATTCAAGAAACCTGGCGACACCTACATCGACGGTATCCAGCCTTGCTTCGATCCACTCAAGACCATCTTGGAATAATTGAATTGGGTGCGCCAAGCTGCTTCTATGAAATTATTTTTGGGTGGCTGATGACCATTGATTTCAATACAGGTGTCAGGCAGGCTGCTCATTTTTGTGGTAGCTATCACCATGCTCTTCTTCCACATCAATATTTCTGAAGACGACTACGACTCCCATTACGACTTAGACACTCGAAGACCTGGAGATCATTCATTAGTAATTACCTAGCTGGAATGGTGGGGACAGTCTACAGACTACTAACTAGTAACTACAGACTACAGTGCACTGTTACCTTCATAGGGTAGTCATAATCTTGTACTTATCTGAATACAAAGCCTTGCTATGTGATACTGTGATTCTATTGGAAATCATCTTCCACTACACCATTCTTCTTCTTTTACGGGCACCCTTCGTTTTATGTCAATCAATGCGCACCGAGGTTTTCAGTTGAGCTGCCAAGATGACCTTGAGTCCCTTGCTTACGTTTTGATATACCTCTACAACGGCTCTCTTCCTTGGCAAGGAATCTCTCGGTCTTTGTCAAAGAAAACTGCAACCAAGTCAGCCCTCGTTCTCGATGCGAAGCTCACGTTTACATGTGATTCCCAACTTCCTCAAGCACTTTTGAACTTACTTTTTTACACTTGAGAACTTGCGTTTGATGCAGATCCTGATTACAAGTTTCTGAAAAATCTCTTTAATGATGCACTCAGCCAGCACGATGACAGGACCTTCGACTGGATTTGACAAACATTCAACAAATTTATTTCGTGTGTTTTACATTTTATTGTCCTTAATACGATCAACACTGACATGCATGCCCCGTGAATAGCTTGTATCTTCATGATTCTTTGACAGTTGACCACAGGCTGCAGCTCCGCGGCAGTGTTGTAGGCTTGTAGCAGGCTGTGGGTCATATATGATATGATATATATTACTTTCATCATCTCACAGTTTGTTGTAAGGTTGTATGATATTAATCTATGCTGTATGTATGTGATTTGCGACTGGAGCAGCTCGGGAGCCAAAAGTTGGCCAAAGTTGACTAAAAATCGGCTCAAAAGTTGGCTTCATTGAAGCCAACTGAGGTGACTTCGGAAGCGGCAGCCGAGCCGGGAAATGACCTGATTTAGAAGTCTGAGTCAAACTGTCAGCTAAGTGAGCCGAATTGCGGTTTCAGAGCTTTGGCAACACTAATTCATACTGAAGAAAATGAATATCAAGACTTACCTGAACTTCAATCTGTCGCAAGTACTCAGAGTGCTGAAGAGACTAGTGATTTAGAATGGTCAGCTGAGGAACGAATCATAGGAGATAGTGGAAGAGAATACAATGAAGTACAAGAATACAAAGATGATCGAGTAGTACTTATCTCGAGAAGAACACAAGTAACTAGTCCACCCAACTGGGAGACTGAGCCCATAATCTTAATGCCACCCAAGGAATTTGGGGCTGTCTATCCGTTCAAAATTGAAGATGCAGAAGAAAGGCTTATAATCCTATGGCAAGACGAATTAGCATTAGGAAGACTGGGTAGAATAGGTCACTCACCCACCTGTAAGTTGGAATTTTTTCTCGAATCGATGGCGCCATATCCTGGGGACCCAGAAAATTATCTTCAGAAGCGTGGACCTCGTTTCAAAGCTAATTTGACCCTGAGTAGATTAATACGAGTCTATGACTGTACAAGAAATGGAAACGTACTATCCCTCTTGACATGCTGAAATTTTGACTAACGAGCCAGGATTACATTTTGCTCGAGAATGCTGCATTGAAGCACAAGTTAGCATGAGGAGACCTTCACAATACAGGACCATAATACCTCAAAATTGCTGGGCATGGAATGCAGAAAGGATCCTGGAACTTGGAGCACCATACACACCATTGGAGTGACAATTTCCTCCAACTCCTGGTAGACGATTTTATGTGGTGCCAAGAGAAGATCCTCCCAATTTGATGAACCATGACTCATATTTCATTCAAGATGAGCAGCTTGACTTCCAAGTATGCATTAGTCGAAACCTAATCCATGATCAAAATTTCAATTTGACACGATGGTATGAATTACAATTGAAAGAAGCTCACGAGCGTGGTGAAGGAGATTATGGTATTGATAATACAATTGATGACTTTCTAGAATGAGGAGAATGACACAATGTCAGCTCTTCTAATTTCAGAAACCTACACAATGCTGCCAATCCATCAGTGCGTATTTTTGAACAGTCAAACAACACGGATATGCAAACTAATTCGATTATGTTAGCCCTCAATGGCCAGCAGGTTGAACGGGAAACATATCCCACTCTTCAACGCACAGCAGCCTGATGTAAGCAAAGTACTAGAATCATGCCAAAGCTGGCTGTTGTTGTTGTCTGTATTAATGGACACCCTATTAGGGCTATGATTGATTCTGGCTCTCTAGGGGATTTCATATTGACAACCACTGTGGAACAATTGAAATTGGAAAAGGAAGAATTGAAGGAATCCATACCTGTACAACTAGCAGCTCCAGGATCCTGTACCAATGTAAACTATGGCGTGCACATGCAATTTGAATTCGAAAGAATTTCCTGTACAAAATACATGGACGTAATGAATTTGCATACATACGATATGATATTGGGAACACCTTTTATCTATCAACATAAGGTGAATATTAGTTTGAATCCAGCTCGAGTTACAATTGGAAGTAATGAACCTTTACCAATTAAAGAGAGTGCTGATACCGCAGGACTATCTTCACAAGTAATCGAGCTATATGAAGAAGGATTAGAACAAGTTCAAAATGAATTAAAAGAATATGCATTACCTCTCTGTAAAACAGCCAGTGAAACGCCTTTACCGCTGCTTTGAGCCATAAATCATGAGATTCCTCTTATTGATGAAGCTAAAATATATTCATGGCATCCATTGCATTGTCCTGAAGCTCTCAGACCTCAATGGGATGCAAAGAGGGCAGCATATATACGAAATCTGGAAGATGGAGAATTACTGCGAGTGGCAATGCCATTCCAATAATGTTCATCCGAAAACCCCTGGAAGATCAGGAGACCCTCCTAGGATGAGGGATGTAATTGATTTCAGGGAAAGGAATGCCAACATGTACAAGAAATCTTCCTCACTCCCAGATATCGATGGAATAATGAGGCGCTGTGCACAAGCTCGATATTGTTCACTCATTGATGGAGTTGATGCATACGAACAAATTTGAATAAAACTGGAGCATGTTGACAGGACAACTGTTACTACTCCTGACGGTAATATGGTCAGTCTAGTTATCCAACAAGGAGATTGTAATGCACCTGCAACTTTTCAAGCCTTAATGAATTATTTGTTCGCTCCATACATAGGTCATTTCATGGAGGTGTATCTTGATGATATAATAATCTATTCAGATTCACTTGAAGAACATGTTGAACATGTAAAAATTGTCCTAGATATCCTAAGAGACCAGAAATTGTATGTTAGTGAGAGAAAATTACAATTTCTATGCAAAGAATTGAAAGTACTAGGAAGGCTAGTTAACGATAACGGTATTCATATGAACCCAAATAAAATCAATGCTCTTGTTAAATGGAAAATCCCTACCAATAAAGATTTATTACAAGGATTCCTAGGAGCTGTGGAGTACTTAGCTGACAATATGGATCATGTGCGTGTACCCATGGGAATCCTACATAGTCTCACAGGAGATACTGTGCCGTTTGTGTGGACTTAGTTTGTGTGGACTTATACCCATCAAAGAGTATTTGAACAGGTTAAAAGCCTAGTGCTTAAGTGTAAGGATCATCATTGAAAACCTTTGAATTATGAAGGAGACGCACCTCAAATAAATGTTGTAACAGATGGATGTACGACTGGAATTGCAGGGGTAATAAGCCAGGGAAATAACTGGAAGAAGGCCGATGTTGCAGCCTTTTTCTCTGCAAAGCTGATTCCTGCACAACAGAACTATCCTACACACGAAATAGAAATGTTAGCAGGCATCAAAACAATGCTCAGGCATTGAGACATACTACAGGGTATCAAATTCAAATGGTTTACTGACCATAAAGGATTGATCCATCTCATGGACCAGAAGAACTTATCAGGAAGGCAAGCAAGATGAATTGAGAAAATCTCTGAATTTGATTTCGAAATTGTGTATGTACCTGGTACAGAGAATATTCTACCTGACCCATTATCGAGGCTATATTTGAATGATAAATCTAGAAATATAGTCAGAGCTCTGAGTGAGTATACATACCACAATGTAATCAACAAAGATGCACCTGTGGAAGTAATTTTGATGGCCATTACAAAAGAAAAGGAAAATATAGGGCCTAAAGAACAAGTTAAACAGAAACCGAGAAAGAAAAAGGAAATCTTACCTGCAGAAATGGGATGTCCTGAGACTGCCAAAGAATTTTCATCCAGAGTTTCAAGGAATTTTGTCCTCAAAGGACCACGAGGATGAAAGGAGGGCAGGTACCAGACTCAAGATCCTCAAATGCAATCAGAATCAGTAACAGAAAAACCAAAAGATAATAAAAGACTCACAATTCGAATACCAGCACAAAAACTGCCCAAATCATCCATACCACAGCCCATAGAACCAGAAATGAGGCCATCTGCACAAGAATCTGAAGAACAACGATGAGATGAGGATTTGGCTAAGCGCGTGAAGGAAATCAAAGACCAAATGAAGTTACTGACTCCAATTACAATTGAAGAGTTGCTGTTGAATAGTTGAGACTCTGTAGACTTGTTAGCAGTAACCCAAAAACACTATCATGAAGACAAACTGTTCAGAAAGATTTTGAAAAGTCTGGGAAGCTTCAAGAACTATGAAGTAACAGAAGATAAGTTACTCTATATAAAAATGGCTAAAAGAAAGGTTTTGTGCATACCTGAGGCCATAGTAAATGGTTGAAGCCTTCGGGAGATAGTAATTGTGGAGGCGCATTCCCTTTTGGCTCATTTAGGCACTTGTAAGACATTGTTGTATCTCCGAGAACTTGTGTGGTGGAAATCGATTGCACATGATGTTCAAGCATACTGTGAGTCGTGTTCAAACTGTAAGAGAAATAAGCCTTGGAATCAGAGGCCGTACAGAATGTTGAATCCGCTGGAAGTACCAACTCAGCTGTGAGAAGCCATTGGAATAGAGTTTGTTGGTCCGTTGCCCAATTCTAGAAACAGAAACGGAACTTTTGACTCTATCACTGTGATAATAGATCTATTAACTTCTATGGTACACCTTGTTCCTAGTAGGACTACCTACGCAGCAAGACAAGTAGCTGAACTTGTGTTCGAAGAGGTATACAAACACCACGGACTACCCAAAATGATAGTAAGTGATAGGGATTCATTGTTCACGAGTACATTCTGGACCCGACTGAATGACTTGATAGGTACTCAATTACGAATGTCCTCTGCATACCATCCTGAAACCGATGGATCTACTGAACATGCTAATCAAACTGTCGTGCAAATGATCAGACAATGTATTGGCAGTAATCAGAAGGATTGGGTTTTGAGCCTTGCTGCTGTTGAGTTCGCTATAAACTCTGCTCGTTCAGAAACCATGGGATATTCACCATTTTTCCTTAACTCAGGTCGTACCCCAAGATCTATGGTTTGGAATACCGCTCCAGCATCTGAATACCCCGGGGTACGTGTATTTGCTCAGCAACTTAAAATAGCATTAATGGCAGCACACGATAGCATTTTGGCAGCGTGCATCAAACAGACACAAGACACAAATTGACATAGACAGCCATCCCCCTTTAAACTCCACAATTTAGTGTATGTATCTACAAAGAATTTTAACTTTCCTAAAGGACTACAGTCGCGGACAAGCAAACTCGACAAATTTTTTACAACATTTATCTAGCTGACAACAATCAATAAATCGATTGGTTTCATGAATAATCTATCCAATAGAGTATAAATGAGCAAAATTCCACGAGCACATTTGTCAGAAATGGTGGGGCAACCTCATGTACCCCCAATATTTTGGCCGTACCCCAAGAAAAATCGTAAAAATCTTGAAAAATTGCGGAATCGACTCCTTTTAATGAAGTGATTATCGCCCTGATATATGGAGAAATTTCATCGAGTTGTTCAGGCGGAAATAAATAGGAAAATCTGCGATCACTCACCATCACTCACCCAAGATCACTCTTCCACAATGCCCAAAGCTGCTCGCCCGATGTCTACAAATGCTTCTCAGCATCTTGTCAGCATCGCGATCCACAGAAGAATAGCAAAAGAAATATTAGTGGCCTTCATAACCAGCAGAGCCAGCCCCAGAACCCATTGGGATCAATTATAATGTTGCAATTGGTGTTAATATGGTATTGATCCTGCACCAATTATTACCAACGGAAAATGGTGATGCAAAAAAGGACTTCAACAGACTCTCGAAGAGTGCAGCTTTGATGTGCATGTATCTTTGCCAAGTTTCTTATTCTTACCAAAGTTTCACTGTGAACTCAAGATAGCAAAGCCATATTTTGACACCTCAAAGAGGGCGGCTGTTGAT